>JAFBMS010000429.1:45000-75000 GCA_019788955.1 Albula glossodonta
AAGGTTGTAAGAAGAACCTGAACACAGAGTGTGGAGTAAAATTTGAATGGTTTCTCAGAGGAAATGAGTTGCAAGGCTGTATTTAAATGTATTTAACTGTAAGCTGAGATCAAGGTGTCCAGATCACCGGGATTTTTTTCTCTGAAATATTCATCAAAATCAATCTATCCCAGTCCATCTACTAACTCACTTACTGTTTTACTCTGAAACTTTTTTTTACTCTAATTTAGCAGAACTTGTCTCAGTTTAAGAAACAAATTACCCAACCTGGAAACCCGTATTGAGATAATTATGGGATGCTGCTGTCTATATTCTGTGAATTCTTGTAGGGGAGAAAATCATGAGTGGAAGAATGGATTGAAAGTATTGTGCATGATTGTCAGGAAATGGACATGTCAGTGAAACTATGAATAAATCGGTGACTTTTTGTTTCTAGCTACATGGCCTCATGACTGTCCATTAGTTCAGCACAATCAGGGCTTGCCAGTCAGCTAGCAAATGTAATTCTAATTTAAGTAACTCTGCTGTCGTTTTTTACGAATAGCAGCTGCTATTCAACCAGGTCAGCAAGTATAATGGTCACTGAGCCATAAAGATAACAAAATGCCTAAAATAAACAATGAAAACTGTGTTAATGCCATTTCTGTGAGAATTCCTCAGTTCCCCCACACAAACACATGCACACACAGTAGAAATGGTATAGCTTTTGTGGATGCACAGGTAAGAAAATAATTTCCATACGGTGAGGGGTAAAGAAACAAGGTACCGGGCCAGCTCACCTCTCTCCTCTCTCTGTCTGAGAGTGCAGTCGGGTTCTGGATGGAGTCTTCAGGATGTGGTGGGATTTAGTGGGTGCCTCTCTCCTCTGAAACAGACTGCCCTTTCTGACACTTTTATATGGTGTAGCTCTTGGAAATGAGCCAAAAGAATCAGGGAAACAGCATGCTAAAATAACTTTGGTTTTTGCACACATGCCCTTATAGGGGCGCTCTAACTGGCTTAATTTTTGCTTATGAAAAATGATAGCAAAACTGTTATTTTTCTGTCATGAATACATTCATAAATAAATGATAATAAATATATATTATTTAAATATGCATTTATTAGAGAAATGCCAATACTTTTACCTTTATACCTTTATCTTTACCTTTATACCTTCATACCTTTATACCTTTATCTTTACCTTTATACCTTTATACCTTTATCTTTACCTTTATACCTTTATCTTTACCTTTATACCTTTATACCTTTATCTTTACCTTTATACCTTTATACCTTTACCTTTATACCTTTATACCTTTATCTTTACCTTTATACCTTTATACCTTTACCTTTACCTTTACCTTTATACCCTTATACCTTTACCTTTATACCTTTATACCTTTATCTTTACCTTTATACCCTTATACCTTTACCTTTATACCTTTATACCTTTATCTTTATCTTTACCTTTATACCTTTATACCTTTACCTTTATACCTTTATACCTTTATACCTTTATCTTTACCTTTATACCCTTATACCTTTACCTTTATACCTTTATATCTTTACCTTTATACCTTTATACCTTTATCTTTACCTTTATACCCTTATACCTTTACCTTTATACCTTTATACCTTTATACCTTTATCTTTACCTTTATACCCTTATACCTTTACCTTTATACCTTTATATCTTTACCTTTATACCTTTATACCTTTATCTTTACCTTTATACCTTTATCTTTACCTTTACCTTTGTACCTTTATACCTTTATACCTTTATCTTTACCTTTATACCTTTATACCTTTATCTTTACCTTTATACCTTTATACCTTTATACCTTTACCTTTATACCTTTATACCTTTACCTTTATACCTTTATACCTTTACCTTTACCTTTATACCTTTATACCTTTACCTTTACCTTTATACCTTTATACCTTTACCTTTATACCTTTATCATTACCTTTATACCTTTATACCTTTACCTTTACCTTTATACCTTTATACCTTTACCTTTACCTTTATACCTTTATACCTTTACCTTTATACCTTTATACCTTTATACCTTTACCTTTACCTTTATACCTTTATACCTTTACCTTTATACCTTTATATCTTTACCTTTATACCTTTATACCTTTATCTTTATACCTTTATACCTTTATCTTTACCTTTATACCTTTAAACCTTTATACCTTTACCTTTATACCTTTATCTTTACCTTTATACCTTTATACCTTTATACCTTTATCTTTACCTTTATACCTTTATACCTTTACCTTTATACCTTTATACCTTTATATCTTTACCTTTATACCTTTATACCTTTATCTTTACCTTCATACCTTTATCTTTACCTTTATACCTTTATACCTTTATCTTTACCTTTATACCTTTATCTTTATCTTTATACCTTCATACCTTTATCTTTACCTTTATACCTTTATACCTTTATCTTTACCTTTATACCTTTATACCTTTATCTTTACCTTTATACCTTTATACCTTTTACCTTTACCTTTATACCCTTATACCTTTACCTTTATACCTTTACCTTTATACCTTTTACCTTTACCTTTATACCTTTACCTTTATACCTTTATACCTTTACCTTTATACCTTTATACCTTTACCTTTATACCTTTATACCTTTATACCTTTATCTTTACCTTTATACCTTTATACCTTTACCTTTATACCTTTATACCTTTATCTTTACCTTTATACCTTTATACCTTTACCTTTATACCTTTATACCTTTATCTTTACCTTTATACCTTTATACCTTTATCTTTATACCTTTATACCTTTACCTTTATACCTTTATACCTTTATCTTTACCTTTATACCTTTATACCTTTACCTTTAAACCTTTATACCTTTATCTTTACCTTTATACCTTTATACCTTTATACCTTTATCTTTATACCTTTATACCTTTATCTTTACCTTTATACCTTTATACCTTTACCTTTATACCTTTATACCTTTATCTTTACCTTTATACCTTTATACCTTTATACCTTTATCTTTACCTTTATACCTTTATACCTTTACCTTTATACCTTTATATCTTTACCTTTATACCTTTATACCTTTATCTTTACCTTTATACCCTTATACCTTTACCTTTATACCTTTACCTTTATACCTTTATACCTTTATACCTTTATCTTTACCTTTATACCTTTATACCTTTATCTTTACCTTTATACCTTTATACCTTTACCTTTATACCTTTATACCTTTATCTTTACCTTTATACCTTTATACCTTTACCTTTACCTTTACCTTTATACCTTTATACCTTTATCTTTATCTTTACCTTTATACCTTTATACCTTTATCTTTACCTTTATACCCTTATACCTTTACCTTTACCTTTATACCTTTATACCTTTATCTTTACCTTTATACCTTTATACCTTTATCTTTACCTTTATACCCTTATACCTTTACCTTTACCTTTATACCTTTATACCTTTACCTTTACCTTTATACCTTTATACCTTTATACCTTTATCTTTATACCTTTATACCTTTATCTTTACCTTTACCTTTATACCTTTATCTTTACCTTTATACCTTTATCTTTACCTTTACCTTTATACCTTTATACCTTTATCTTTACCTTTACCTTTATACCTGTTGTTATGTTCAACCGTTTCCCATTTATCCTCATTGATATGAATACCGTAAATTTTTTCTAGTTCAATTTTGCAGTCGTAATATTTTTCTGTACTAACCTGTGTAGCATTTGTTATACCTGCATAATATTGTCATTTCTGGATAACTGTACTCTTTGTCTTTCTCTGAAGTCAGGGAATAATGATTTGTCAACCTAAGCTGTAGAATTCTGCCATTGAAATGCTCAGGGAACAGCATAGTTTGGTTGAAATTTTAACTTTTGCAAAAGCTGCAACATGAAATTGATTAACAAATCATCAATCAATAATTACAAAGGAAAAGTCATCCCAAATCTTTCTCTCAGCTGTGTTTCATGCTACCGCTTTCTTGTGTTACAGAACACAAAGAATACAAAACTACAAAGAATAAACTTGGATGAAACCAGATATTTTTATCTGTATATGGCATCGGCACAACAAAGTTTAGCAAAAAAACCGGCATGTTGAGTATATGACGTGCAGAGCCTTTTAAGATAACAATATTACATGTAGTCTGGAGAAAGAATGAAGAGTACAGTTGTTGACAAATCATATCAATGGATATAACAAAAATAACACTAGTTTGCGAACAACAGCAATATCGCAAAATGACATTGGTAACCATCTAGTCTATTTATGTCAGCTGGTTTTCATTACCCCATGAACAATTAGTTTTATTCTGAATCAAGAGGGATAACAGAGAACAGATTGAAAGTAATGATTAATAAAACCTCTTAATAACAAGTTTAACAGCAGTTTTTAACCAAGTTCAACCACAGCGCATAAACTAAAGTGTTACTCAATCACTTATCATGGCATGGCAATACGTGTTAAGTCCCCAGAATTGGCTGTTGCCGTTTTTTATGTGCCCTTGTGCAGGTATGTCTGTTCTGGCAGAAAGTAACACATACTCTGCAAGCAGTCATGCCCGCAGTGATGTCATATAACTATATAAGCAGAGCTGTTCTCACGCGCAACTTACCCTGATCATGTGATGTTACATATCACACCCCCCCCCCCCCCCCCCCACGAAGTCGAAGAAGTTGCAGAGATTGTTTGGACATTCCTGTTTGCCACAAATGCATTCATCAGAAAGATTAACCTTTCACTGTGACAGTAGGCTGGTTTGGTTACGTTTTTAACATAGCTTTGAAAGGTCGCAGATTGCATTCACATGATATAAAGCACTGTTGGTTATCGAGGTGTCAGGTGTGTAACTATGTTGTTTTCTTAATGCCCTGTTTTGTCCTGGTTCATTTTTGGGTAACGTCACTATTTTTTGGTGTAGTCTATCCTCCAGTGGTGTAGTGATGGCTGAGATGATGAATATACTGTAACCCTAAAACCCTTTTGTATCTGGGCAAACAAATGTGAAGCTATATACACTCTAATTTTACCATTTATTTATATTATATTATAATTCATTAGCCTAGATGCGGTAAAACTGTTTGCTGAACAATATGCTTTTCACAAAGCATTCATGAAATCCGCTTTCTCGGGCATTTAGACAGAGATTACTAGAGCTTTGATGACTGTGTTGGGTGTCATTATAATTCATTTTAGAACTGAAGTATAGACTTGAATGGTTTAAGGAATGTTTGTAAACATTTATGTGAAACCGTATGACTGGCCTGGTCGGTAAAAACCCAGGTGATTTTCTTACGGTACTTATCTGCTTTTCTTAAATGAGGTTGCTCCGCATGCTTTCTCTGCTCGGTTTTCATTGGCCTGCACTGCGTTTGCTCCGCAGAATGGCATTGTTTCACTGCGTTGTTTATTGTTTGGTGATTAATGCATTGTAAGAGACAGCGCCATCGATAAGGACCCCTCAGAGGTGCCAGTCTGCGTCAAACTCAGTTGAGGGTTTAGATGGAGCCCACACTGAACACAACAAAGACAATGTACATATTCAAATATCCTCCTGATTATGCAACAGGCTTTCCGAGAAATATTATCTGTGCTAGTGCTGATGGGATTTACCGTACCATTAAAAAAAAACAAAAAAAAAAAAACGGGAGGTTGTCAAACTGCCTGGGCCGGTTTTAAAAAAGCTGGCAATGTTGAAACACGTGATGCACTCAATCAACTTGCATTGATGTTGTTCTTTGGCCTACACGGGTGACTGATTTAAACCTGCTAGTTCCGCGTGCTTTCTCTGTCATGCGATTCTAAGGCTGTGTGTGCGTGATGCGTTTTTGCAGTGTTCCCGTAGCGTGACAGTATGTTGTTAGAATTCAGTCTTTAACTTACTTGTTCCTTGAAAAGTAGTGTTTGGGGTTATTACAATACTATACATTAGTATAGCTAGCTACTTTTACGAGTTGCTGGAAGGCACTAGCTACATTCCAATCAAAAACAAGATGTCCACTTTACCTTCTCCACATCTCCTCCACTAAAAAAATCGCACCACTTCTCCCTGCCCCCCTCCCCCCCCCCCTCACTCTCCCCCACCTTACGGAGGCCTTCTCTGCTCTAATAGTATGTAAATAAGTACCGCTGCTCAATCTCACAGCTCACAAAAAACCCACCTTTGCAAATAAATGTCAATGGCGCTCCAGGGCGAGGCACAAAAAACATGATCTCACAAAAATTCCACGTGAAACTTTGACAAACAAAAATAATGGCAGGTCCTGACACAGTGTTAAAAATGCAGCAGTGACTGGCTGATCCACGATCTTCTTTCACCTGTCGCTGCAATAAATTTTGATAAATTTAACCCCACTTCATCAGTAAATATAAAGAACTGTGGCCTTCCTCTTATGCTGAAGATCAGCTAGCGTTGGCACAGCTGAATGATGATGCATTGCACATGAACAGACACAGGTTATATTTACAAAGTCTGTGTTGAATGAACAGAATCATTAGTAGTGGCTTGCAGGGAAAGTGGGTTGTTTAGAGTTTAGTTGAGAGCGAAAAGCAGGTCATGCACTTATTCAGAACTGGCCCAGGGCTTTAGTGCATGAGTTTAAGGTTTTTTTTATCAGTTTCTCAAGTCCTGGTGAAAGTCTATAGTCTGAAATAATATAATAATTCAATGTAATTAAAAAGTCTGTATGAGCCAGTTTTGAGAGCAGTGCTTTTGTTGATGTTTTTTTTTTGTTTGTTTGTTTTTATGGTTGCTGCCCTACTGGTATTGTTTCTGAGTTATTGACATTCCAAAGTGAGCGCACACAAATCTTTAATGTTTTGGGTGGAGAGTTACACATGCACTCCGTGAAACAGACCTGATGGAATGCATTGTGATCTCTCAGCAGAATGGCGTTGTTTTACAGCCAAGCGTGCCCCTATGTCCCTCACAGGCATTTTAGATATATGCATAGTTTTGGTAGAGATTAGAGAGGACGTTGATTTATTTGTGTGTTTTTGAGTTATTGACATTCCAAAGTGAGGGCACACAAATATTAATTTTTTTGGTGTAGAGTTACACTTGCTCTATGTTCCCATGTGAACAACCAGCAACTTTTTATCTGTCACGCTCCGCTCACTTTCTTTTCTCAATTTCAATTTCACTGAGCCTCTCAATCACACACAATTAAACTCATAAATACAAACACACACCAACACGCAAATTCACACATTAACGCGCAAGTATTTACACATACACACAGTCACTCACAAGAAGATATGCATACACACATAAGCACAAGAAAGCACACACACAAACACACACACACACACACAGGAATATATACACACACATACACAGGGTCATAAGAAGATATGCATACACACATAAGCACAAGAAAGCACACACACAAACACACACACACACTCACAGGAATATATAAAAACACACATACACACACAGTCACAATAAAATATGCCTGCACACATATACAATCACAAGAAAGCACACACACAAACACACACACCCACACACACATAAGCACAAGAAAGCACACACACAAACACACACACACACACACTCACAGGAATATATACACACACATACACAGGGTCATAAGAAGATATGCATACACACATAAGCACAAGAAAGCACACACACAAACACACACACCCACACACACATAAGCACAAGAAAGCACACACACAAACACACACGCACACACACTGGAATATATAAAAACACACATGCACACACAGTCACAATAAAATATGCCTGCACACATATACAATCACAAGAAAGCACACACACAAACACACACACACACACACACACTCACTCACTCACAGGAATATATACACACACATACACAGGGTCATAAGAAGATATGCATACACACAAAAACACACACTCACATGCACACACACATTCACACTCACTCACACACAAACACACACACACACACACTCACTCACAGGAATATATACACACACATACACAGGGTCATAAGAAGATATGCATACACACAAACACACACACTCACATGCACACAACATACACACAGGAAGATATACACACACACATACACAAGAAAACATTAAAAAAAACACTCACATATACACAAGGGAAAATATACACACATTGTCTAACGTTCATGGTATTATTTGCAAGCTCAGATTCTCAGCTCATGTCTCATATATAGCGTAGAGTCCAGCCACAGCAGAGTCCAGAACACCATTGCTGTTGGGCCTTTGAGCAAGGCCCTTAACCCCACACTGCTCCCAGGGGGCACTGGCCCTTGGTTAGCCTGATCAACTGTAAGTGGCTTTGGATAAAAAAGCGTCAGCTAAATGATGATAATGTAATGTAATACACCTCTGCTGCTGTTGTGATGCAGATACATTCTGTGCGATTTCACTTCCGTTTGTGTTAATGGTGGTTTTGGGCATGACTGGTGATGGAAGAATCAGTAACAGTGGTAACAGAGCCAAAATAAGCGCAATTACGAAAACATCAAAACCTTCGTGACTGAAGCGTCTATTATCTCCCATTATGACACTAATGACGCAAAAGAATCTGAATAATGACTGGTATTTATTTTGCAAAATATACTCGATACATTTATGTTCAAAAATATACTTTGAAGTCCCATAGCTATACAATTATAAACATTGTAAATGCTACTTCATTTGAAAGGATACACATTCTAAAAAGTAAAAAGAATAAACAATAAAAAATGAATAGGGGGTGTTTACACATGATCTATGAAACAAGTGAAAATACTGTCAAAACAGGGGCTGTTTAAGAGTAAATGTGTGTAAGTGTGTGTGCATGTGTGTGTGCAGTGTCTCTAGCCATGTGTTTGTGTATGTGTGTGTAAATGTGTGTGTCTATGTGTCTCTAGCTGCATGTGTGTGTGCAGTGTCTCTAGCCATGTGTTTGTGTATGTGTGTGTAAATGTGTGTGTCTATGTGTCTCTAGCCATGTGTTTGTGTATGTGCGTGTAAATGTGTGTGTCTATGTGTCTCTAGCTGCATGTGTGTGTGTCTGGCTGTATGTGTGTGTGTGTGTGTCTAGCTGTGTGGGTTTGTGTATGTGCACAAGAGGCAGTGTGGTGCTCTCTGGCGCCCCCTGTCAATTGGGGGAGATGGTTCTGCTGCGCAGGCAGCCGCAGGTGAAGCACTTGATCATGTTCATGGTGACGTGCATCAGGGGGCCGAAGTTGAAGAGTAAGTTGTAGAAGGCATGGACAGACAGCCCCCCCGTCTCATCCGCATACTTCATGGCCACGATGGGCGTGTAGAGGGGGTTCGTCATGTTCCGAAACCGCGGCCGGCTGGACTCTATCACCTTCTTTGTGCACTGCAGGGCAGAGAAAGAGGGAGGGTGGGAGAAAGAGAGAGAGAGGGAGGGAGGGAGAGAGAAAGGGAGGAAGTGGGAGAGAGGAAGAGACAGAGAAGTGACAGAGGAGATTTGTTGTTGTTGTTTTTAATTAGTACACAGTAATTGTTGCTTTGGTAATATGTGTTTGAAAACATATAATGAAAATAAAGCATTTAAATTGAAAATTGACAAAGCGAGAGAGAGAGAGAGAAAGAGAGAGAGAGAGAGAGAGATGGGGCACAGAGAGACAGAAAAATTGAATGCTCCATCTCATACTTATAGTAAAGAATAAAAACAAACACTATCAAAACCATCCTTTTATTCCACCCTTTGTATGGGAGCTGAAAGCACAGCACTGTAGTTCACCCAGCCGTAAAATACCAGCGAATGGCTTTGTTTCAGTGTTTCTGCTGTGCAGTTTGTGTTAGTTCACTGTTTTTTTTTTTTTGTTATGACAGCATTGGCAACGTTTGCAAGCATCACAGAATAAAGCCGAGCTGAGAACAGTGGTTTCTGACAAACTGTTACTTAGCTGAAAAGAGTCAGTGATGCCACCTAGTGGCAAATGGATGGAATAACAGCAGCCAAAAGTATTTTCATTGCTCTGCCCGTGAGGTCGGTCACTGCTGACAACTCAGTGGTTTTCTTGGCTGCCCATTTCAAGGTCACTAAAGCACCGGTGTGAGTTAACTGAGAAAATGGGAGTCATGAAACTTGAGATTCCAGATCGAGTCCAGGTCTCAAGTATTTCGGCAGAGGGGGGCGAGAGGGGGGCATTACTGACCCTGGCGATGTCATCGGGGGTCTGGCCCAGGGCCTCGAAGATGTCGACGGACGAGGGCAGGTACACGTTTTTGAAGTAGTGCACTGTGTCGGGATCAGCTCCTGGGAACTCCTTCTTGGAGACGTCCTCCACCATCTTCGCCTCAAATTCTGTGTGCACCGGGCCAGGCTCTATCATAGACATACTGAGACCGAAGGAGGGAGAGACGGAGAGAGAGAGAGGGGGAGGGAGGGAGGGGGGAGAGAGAGGGGGGGAGGGAGGGAGAGAGGGAGAGAGAGAGAGAGAGGGGGAGGGAGGGAGAGAGAGGGAGAGAGAGAGGGGGGGAGAAAGAGAGAGAGGTAGCGAGGAGAGAGAGAAAGAGGAGGGGGAAAGAGGGGGATGGCAGGAGGAAGAGAAGATAAACTCAAGTTTATTTTTTAATTATTTTTGATGAACTTTTTAGTAGCTGCACTTTATTTTTTCATTAACTATTAATATATTTTTAAACATCTTCATGAGTTTTTCCATAACTCTTCTAAACAACAGAAGTTTCAACAACTATTGTCTGGAAATTGTTAGTTGAATGCCTTTTGGACCCTCTAGGCCACCGTAACACAGAGCTGTGCACATGCCCAAACACACAGGAAGGCTGCGTTCCAATACTTTTTCTCGTCTCCTCCTTTCCTCCCATCCTTTCCTACCCCAGAAGTATGCCGGAAACATGTGGAGGAAAGGAGGGGAGGAAAGGAGGAAAGGAGGAGACGAATTTGAGTATTGGAATGGAGCCGAAGACTCACGTGACGTTGAATTTGAGGAGCTGCACAGCAAGGCTCTCACAGAACCCCTCCATGGCGAACTTGGAGGCCGCATAGACATCGTTAAACACCACACCTGTGACAGGTAAAGGTGTCCAGTGTCAGATGGGTGTCTGAACAGGCCTTTCACAGACTTCTTAGTTCTTAACGGTCACATCATACACTGTCATATTCACCTACATAACACCACTGATAGATATTGACTGTCAGAATTACCCATGCTGATATCTAATATCTGTTTATATACTGACTGTTTGTCAGATAAATGCTGTACATCCTGTTTACACTAGTAATATATCCTGTTTCTTATTCAACCTGTTAATGCCACTGACAGAGGTGGACAACTCCAGCTTCAGAAAGTAAAAGTCCTGCCATGTATTTGTTCTGCACATAAACTAAAACCAGGTGATTTCTTTAACGAGCTCATCTACCTGGCTGAAGAGTTGTGCTGACTAGAATCAGCTGGTTCAGTGAATGGGCAGAACAAATACATGGTAGGACTTCTACTTTCTGAAGCCGGAGTTGTCCACCTCTGACCGCTGATACGTGCTAACTGTCACATTCACCCTGTGTATTCCAATATTGTTCAGCAGCCAGAAGAACTGCTGTGTTTTTGATCCATCTGTGCACTAAATCAGTTGATTTAACTGATTAGCTCCTCTTCCTGGCTGAGTCAAATCGAATCTAATTTATTGTGTTTGTATGGAGCTGAGTTTTAATGCTTCCACTTCTGAGACCCCCCCAAACCCCCATACCCTGAAGGCCCATCACGCTGCTGACGATGAGGATGTGCCCCCCCCGCCTCTTCTTCATGTCTGGCATGACCTCCTTGATCATGCGCACCACGCCGAAGAAGTTGGTCTCAAAAACTTTCTTCATCTCGTCCATACTGATGCTCTCCACAGGCCCAACCAATCCTATTCCTGCATTATTTACTGTGGGAGAGAAAGAGAGAGATAGGGAGTGTGATTTCCAGCCCCTTTGTAGCCTTCCAGAACCAATGTCTTATTCGCAAACTTGAGTCAACGTGAGAGCCCGGCATTCCAGTCTCCACCACGGGGTGGCAGTGTTGATCCCAGAGACGAGTGGAACTCCAACGCAGGCAGATACTCACTGAGAACGTCCACGTGCCGGTCCTTGATGCTGTTAATGCACTGCTTGACAGACTCGTCGCTGCACACGTCCAGGGTCTGCAGCGTCAGGGTCTTCCCGTAGGTGTCGCCCGCCGCCTCCACCAGCTTGTCCTTCCTCTTCAGGTCCCTCATGGTGGCGATCACTGCCACACACAGACATGTTGCACTGAATTTCACATCTAAGGTGTATAGTGGACACGCTCATCCAGACAAAATGAGTGCAGTAACTTTTTACACACTCTCCACATATACTGTGCACAGACCGTAGGTCATCGCTGCTGTATCGAGCATACAAAAAAGGGATCGTGTTGATTTTTGAACCTGTAGTCTGTAATTTACTGGTCCAGCTCCAAACCCATAATACTACACTAAGCCTAAATAGTGTATGGCCAACTGAGACAAACAGCCACACACTGGAGCACAGGTCTCAAACTTACACAAACTGCGCGTGTAGATTTTCCCTCCTGCTAACTCATTCTGCCTGCATTCAGTGCAGTTACACTTCAGCCATGTATGGACCTTTGAGACAGACAAGCTTGAGCTGAGCCAACTGAAGTCAACTCTTTTTACTGTGCTGAATCAAAACACTCTGATGTGTTAAAAATTTGTTCATCCTCATCTCCACTTCCTGTACCATGAAGTACCATGGCCATAACTACATTATCATACATGTGCCATGGACAGCCCTTATGTAAGTGCTGTCTACTCTGCTGCCCTTTTCACAGCACTTTACAATCAGGAGAGAGAGAGAGAGCGAGAGAGGGAGAGGGACGGAGAGAGGGAGAGAGGGAGAGGGAGAGGGACAGAGAGAGGGTGCATCCAGGCCTCCCTCCCACACATGGCTAATACACGCCAGTGGAGGCTTTATGTCAGAATGCAGAACACATCGGTCACGGCTGAGAGGAAAGGTTTTAATTAACCAACCGGGGCTTCGTTATTCAATTAACCAAATGAACTGGAGTTTATCAGACTGGACTGGGACTTTTTGGCTCCCTCTCTGTGTGAAGGGATCTTACATAACTGAGTAAAGTCAGGACCCCGACTGGCTGCACTGTACTTTCCAAAAGCTGGCTGGTGGGCTTGCATTCACTTACACGTACTTGGGCTCTAAGAGATGTAAACAGTGACTTAGTTATGTATATGCAGGCATATACACAGGCACAAATACACACACACCCACACACATACACTCTTATGTCCCCACTCAAATCTGGCCTGCAACCACACACACACACACACACACACACAGTCACACACATACTCACACTCACACACATACTCAGACAGACAGACAGACACACACACACACACACACACATACTGGCAGGCTTACTCCCTAAAAAAGGGTGCATGTTGATGTGTGCATATGGGAGGAATGTGTAGGTATTGTGTAAGTCGATGTGAGTGAGAGGAAGTGGGTGAAAGGTCACATGGGGGAGACGAAGGAAACAACAGGCCCTGCCTCAGACAGGATGGGAGCGAACTCAGCCCGACCTTCGGGGGGGTGGGGGGGGGGGGGAGGAGTACAGAACATGGTCTGTACATGGACTCACTGTTCCTGTTACACAATGTAACATCTGCAGTGTTACACAACACAACAGTGCTGCATAATGCTGCAAACAGTAACAATATGCAGGTTACACAAGTGTTGCACAATATAATATCACTGGATAGTGCTACATAGTGTAACATGATTTTTGTGTTATGCAACATAACACACTGGACAGTGTTACATTCATTTCTACAGTGCTACCTAACATGAAATCACTGTTGTGTTAACCAAAGCCATATCACTGCAACCGAAAGTGATAACGTTATAGTTAGACAAGGTCACATTATTGGACAACGTTACACAGCCTACTGTTGCTGAGTAATGTTATACAGCAAAATATTGCTGTAATGGTACACAATTTCACCATATTGTTGTGATAAGCAACTTCAACATTACTAGATGTTAGTAGACAATACAGCATTACTACTGTAAGGAGGTTACGCAATGCAGTTCTCCAGCTACAGAGAAAATTGCAGTCAGCTGGATGGGTTTTCTCCCACAGTCCAAAGACGAGCAGGTTAGCAGGTTTATATTTGCCCACGTGTGAGGCTGAGTAAGGGTTTGTCAGCCACTAATAAATCTCATGATTTTTCAGCAATATCACAGAACACAGCATATACACACCCACTGTCCAGCTACACCGTACCTTCTGTAAAATGACATGGCACCATGGTACAGTCTAGCTCTGTGCTATTCTGCACTGATCCCCAGAGCACCAGTTTACCAGTCCCCCTACTGGGGCCTTCTTCATGGTACTGGCTTGAGTCAATTTATAAAAAAATGTATCATTGATTAAATAGATTTCCACAGGCGTAGGATTATGGTCTACACCATTAGAGACAGAGTGAGTGAGAAAGAGAGATAGAGTGAGAGAGAGGAGAGGGAGAGAGAGAGAGAGAGAGGAGAGAGAGATAGCGAGAGAGAGAGAGAGAGAGAGAGAGAGAGAGAGACTCCCTCTGTAATTCTATAATCCACAGGGTCAGGATTAGGAGAGATTATGAAGCTCCTGTGGACTGACTGGACAGGAGGAGGGACAAGGCAAGCAAGTGCTCACATATGGCGTAACGGGATTCAAACGCGCAGAAGACACGGACCATAGAATAGAATAGAACATAGGGTTCACAAACGTTTTTATTACGACAGCACATCTAATTGGCCATTCAATTCCCTCGCCTTCTCTACATATTTTAATTTTTAATTCCCCAAGTCATCACTGAAAAGTGTACCAGATAGGTTAAGTAAGTAAAAAAACTGATTCTAGGGCCAGAAATGGGGTGGCAGTACAGTATGACAGTGAGGGAGGTAAGCTTGTAACCTTGAAGTTGCAGGTTTGATTCCCAGGTGAGGCACAGTCAATGTAGACTTCAAAAAGGTAGCTGAATTGCTTCATCTGTGTAAATGGGTAGTGTGTAATAATTAAAAGTGTTCATAACTATGGATAGGTTTGTAACTGTATATAACCTCTACCACAAATGTAATACTAATACACAGATTGGTACGTGTATGTGTGTGGCTGTGTATGCTACTACAAACTCATTCCCACGATCCGAGAACTGGGCCAAGAGCTGGACAGCAGGATGGATGGATGAGGAGCGGTTTACAAAAATGCCCCCCCCCCCCCCCCCCCCCCCCCCCAACCCCCACCTTCCCTGAATCGTTTTACTCTACACCTGGGGGTAGATACAGTGATCTAACCAATATCAGAGCGTTGACACTGCAAAGGCAGTGAGACAGAGCAGATACAGACATAGCACTTTGTTAACACTGTCATTCCCCTGGTGCTCCATTAATGACACAGAAACAGTGCTGACACTCAAACAGCTGTGAGATACAGCTGTCCCCCCCCCCACACACACACACACACACACACATACACACCCTCACCTGAAGGCACGTGGCATAGTACTGCCCACCTCAGTCAAATCCTCTCTGGCTGTAATGCGGGGCAGACCTGCCAAAGCATTGCCTCTTTATCAGGAAAGAGCTCATCTTAAAATAGAAGGCTGTGGCAAGAATAGGAAGGGATCCACCCCAGCCCCTCACACCCTGTCAGCGCCCCCCCTGACCCAGCCACCACCTGGGCCTTGAGCCGGGGCCAGGGAGCCTTATCTGGGCTGAGCTTTTGTGTGGGAAAGCCCGGCATTAGCCTCCTGCACTTAGCGTAGCAGAAATTGGCTTAATCTCCGATGCTTTGTGTAAGAGAGCATGGCTTTATCTCCTACACTCTGGATAAGTGAGTTTGGCCTTATCTCCTGTACTTTCTGTAGTTCTGCTGGCTGGACCCAGCTTTTGGATTGGACACAAGGTTAAGCAGGGATAAGACATGTAACCAGCTGTAAACCATAAAGAGAAACACACATGCACTTACACAATCATACACACACACACACTCTCTCTCTCACACACATACACACACACACTCTATCTCTGTCACACTCACACACTCTCTCTCTCTCTCTCTCTCACACACACACACAATCTCTCTCTCTCTCACACACACACTCTATCTCTGTCACACTCACACAAACACTCTCTCTCTCTCTCTCTCTCTCTCTCACACACACACACACATACTCTCTCTCTCTCACACACACACACACACTCTATCTCTGTCACACTCACACAAACTCTCTCTCACACACACACACACACACACTCTCTCTCTCTATCTCTCTCTCTCTCACACACACACACACACACACACACACAGTGTGGTCCAAGGCCAATGTAGGCAATAGCAGTGTGCAGGAGCGCTCCATTGTGTGTTTTGTCTTCAGTGTCAGGCCTGTTCATTTGCTCTGGTTAAGGCTCACTTCAGCGCTCTTCCCAATAAAGCTACAGACCTGTGTCCATTCTCACCAATGTACATTACCCTGTGTCCATTCTCACCAATGTGCATTACCCTGTGTCCATTCTCACCAATGTGCATTACCCTGTGTCCATTCTCACCAATGTACATCACCCTGTGTCCATTCTCACCAATGTACATCAGCCTGTGTCCATTCTCACCAATGTACATCGCCCTGTGTCCATTCTCACCAATGTACATTACCCTGTGTCCATTCTAACCAATGTGCATTACCCTGTGTCCATTCTCACCAATGTACATTACCCTGTGTCCATTCTCACCAATGTGCATTACCCTGTGTCCATTCTCACCAATGTACATCACCCTGTGTCCATTCTCACCAATGTACATCACCCTGTGTCCATTCTCACCAATGTACATTACCCTGTGTCCATTCTCACCAATGTACATCACCCTGTGTCCATTCTCACCAATGTACATCACCCTGTGTCCATTCTCACCAATGTACATTACCCTGTGTCCATTCTCACCAATGTACATCACCCTGTGTCCATTCTCACCAATGTACATTACCCTGTGTCCATTCTCACCAATGTACATTACCCTGTGTCCATTCTCACCAATGTACATCACCCTGTGTCCATTCTCACCAATGTACATTACCCTGTGTCCATTCTCACCAATGTACATCACCCTGTGTCCATTCTCACCAATGTACATCACCCTGTGTCCATTCTCACCAATGTACATCACCCTGTGTCCATTCTCACCAATGTACATCACCCTGTGTCCATTCTCACCAATGTACATTACCCTGTGTCCATTCTCACCAATGTACATCACCCTGTGTCCATTCTCACCAATGTACATCACCCTGTGTCCATTCTCACCAATGTACATCACCCTGTGTCCATTCTCACCAATGTACCATTTCCTATATAGTCACATTTTTCCGCATATTTATATATTCTTCTATATATTCTGTTTATATATTCTTCTATATAATCTGCAGATGGATATATTTTCTGTCGCACTCGTAGGTTTGTAGTAGGAGTAGTTATTGTCTGTGTCATGTCTGCCATATATGCAGCACAGAGGGACGAGGAGAAACATTATTTCACACCTCTGTATGTTTTTAACATATTGTGGAAGTGACAATAAAGCTGACTTGACTTGACTTGATCTGAACATGCATGTTCAATAACGCCCAGTTATGCAGATGTCTTTGTATAAATTTCTCTCCAGGTGGCACCCCTGGCAGACCTGTGGTGTACAACGTTGTGTGTTGTAGCTCTCCAAGCTGCATGATCTTTAAACAGCCTTACAGTCCCAAACAGAGTGTGGACTTATTTTTGCCATGACACAAAGCATGTATATAAAAAATGAAAAAATAATGTTATCACACCTACCACTTCTACAATCCTTATTTTGATCTCAGCTGCTTCTACTATTTCAATTATGCAATAATTACAATAAAATGCTCCAATCACCATACTGCAACTGTTACTGCTAATCGTACGTCAACCACAACAACGATGACAATGACAACAACAAAAACAAATAATAATAATAATCATCATCATCATTATTATCATTATCATTATTATGGCTTAAATGCTCAGTGTAGTGCATGACATTTATGCTGCAGGTAATATGACTGTTGATATGTAAAGCTATCTGTAGGAAGAGGCAGAGCCTGGCTTTATTGAATAGGTACAATCAGAAATGGGCCCCGGCAGAAAATATGAAGAAAATAAAAATACTGATAATCAAATTAATTGGTATGTTTAGATTTGGCACAGTCTGGCTGATGAGACTACCCAATACGAGCAGATCTAACATTCGCTTGGCTTAGCCAGTCACATTAATCGACACAAACAGACCAGGTGCAGTTTAACCAATGAGACAGTTTGACACAAACAGATCTGATATATCTTGGCCAATGAGACTGGCTGAAAAAAGCAGATCTAATTGTATAGGGCACAGCATTCATTTCAGTTTGAAAGCAACACAGCATGTGGCCAGAGATCATGTGAGAAGTGCAGTGTAGGGAATATGTGCTTTCCTCCCAAACAAGAACAGGTATCACTCCCCTATACACACAGGTGTGAAGCACTGGCAGCCATCTTCATTCTGTCTATCTATCTATCTATCTATCTATCTATCTATCTATCTATCTATGCGTGTGTGTGTGCCAGAGAGAGAAAGCGAGGGGAGGGGAAACATAGGTACACAGAAAGAAAGAGAGGAAGGGACACGGGGGAACGAGAGAGACTTCTTGACTTTTATTTCCCTTTCCTTAAACATTACGCATGGTGTGTGTGGTAGCAAGTCACGAAGAAAGATCCTGCTGGCCCAGTATCTCATGTCCAATAGTAACGTGTGTAACTGTAACTGTGTTCTGTGTACAGAAGTGCACAAATGAGCGGTGTTTCTGCTTAGCTGTGCAGGTTTTCGCAAAGCTCTGTGCGGTTTATGTTGATATATATGGAGTTGGCAAAACTACAACAAAGTCCAACATTTCATATTGTTAAATGTAGACCGGACTGCTGGCTGCTTACATGTAAAACAAAGTGTGTTAAACAAATAACAAATTTGTTTGTGCGAACTAATTGCTAAATTACGCTATCTGAGACATTGTACTAGAGTCCAAAGTTAGTGGGAGTAACTAGGAAACCATGTCCTCTCTTAGACCATAATATAGCCTATCTGGTTCGTGAGAGAACGCAGTTTGATGAACGGAGATGTTTTATGAAAAACACCGGTATTACAGCAAACTAGGTAAAAACTGTTATTAACTACCAGTTTAAGTTTAAAGTGTAGGCGCAAGCAGCGCAACAGAAAACAAAGTGTAACTATTGCAGAGCGCGAGAAGACTGAGCTGTGAAATGTACACTCACCATGGTAACGCTTTTTCTCATCTTTAGCGAGCATCACTGCGATCCGTAATCCAATCCCGGAGGAACAACCGGTGATCAACACTACTTTCTGTCCGTCGCTCGCCATGGTGCCCGACCTGGCTCGTGGATCACTGTCGATGCTTGCGTCCGAGTGTGGGCACAGACCGAGTGGAGCTGCCGGGCTTTAACTAAACCAAAGCGGATCACTGAGCAGCTCTTCAGAGTGTTGTGAGCAGTCACATGGCACAGACATTCGATCGGCCGAGTTACTTAACACAAGCCAGGGGCTGACCCGGGCTGCGCTGTTATAAAGCAGTATGTGCGACGCATGGATATTTGCCATAGCCTATAGCAAAATGTCTCGGAAAGGAGATGAATTTGCCTTCTACGGCTTTCAGTGGTTAGCTGTTTGATTCAACGTCTTAATACGTAAAAGCTTTTCGTGTCAATAACATACCCGTATGGGACAATTATAAATAGCAATACAATAAGTTATCACAAAACCATAACCACAACGTGCTTTAACTGAAAGTTTCCTTAGTTTATGTGACGTCACCGCCACAGCGCGCCCCCGCACATTTGCTATGCGAGGTATTCACCGGAAAGGGGTTCATTTAAAGCATCGTGTAAAGCTTAACGACTTACTTTTAAGACACATTTTTAAAAAATGTGCAAAACTGATTGTTGTAGACATTAATTAGTTTATTTAGTCATACACGTTTGCAGCTCTCTCCTGAATATATGATGTGCATTGAGATGTTGTGGCTTATACCGGCAGAGGAGAAGGGTTCGCTCTTCTATCTGGGTCTAGCACCATGCATATGGATACTGTGCGTATGCCTTGGGATGGAAGGGTTTTTATATTTTCATTATTTTCGATTTTCATCATGCCTGATAATGAAAGAACAAATAAATACCAGGATAAGATGATATGAAATTCGCCTCTTAAAGTCTTGACTGTTAAAGTTGATTGAATGTGATCTGTAAAACTTCTTGAAGAGTTGTTGCAAAATGCATTATATGTGTTCACTCGTGTCCCTGCCATTTTCTAACTAACTATCTAAAAACAGTCTCTCTCAACTCATGAGAAGAGTGAGATGAACAGCGTTATGCAAGCTGGTGGCAAGGCATCACTGCAACACGTAACGCATCTGTGACAGTAGGGTAAGGCTTTCAGAGCAGTGAATTCTACCGAGGAAATGTAGGACCTTTACTCCCCCCTAGCGGCTGATTTTAGGTATCGCAGCCATGCCGTGTTGCTCAATCTCAGAGACGTGTGGTGGCGCAATGGGTCTACTGGGGCTTTTGTGACTCCATCTAACGACACGAACAGCCGAGTAAAACAGACTTATTCAGCCCCATCGACGCAGGCTGAACGTCGCATTTTGCTCATATTAAACAAAATAGTAATCATTCGTTTTTAACAATGACAAAATATACACATCTATAATTGCCATAATTGTTACTCGTTACAGTGTTGTCGGTCGTGGGAGTTGGGCTGACCCTCTGCACAGGTTAGGTTTTTTTTTTTTTTAATCTGAAAAACTGTTTTCTGAAAGCCCATTATTTTTTTCCCTCAGTAAGATGCATTTGGTACTCCAGGTCTACAGACGAACTCCCCGGAGACAGGCTTCTGAATGACACATTTATCACTGTTATCCCCATACTGTCCTTACAAGACATCTGAGCTCACACTAAAACAAATAATCAAATGCACAACAATGATTTAATTGGTTATGTTTTGTGGTCCACAAATGTTCACAACATTTTCAAAAGGAAATGCATATATTAGTAAAAATGTTGTTTTAAACAATCATTACATAACGGCCATAAAATACAAACTACATATATAAAAACTCTTATTTTGCTGTAAAAAAAGCCACAAAAATTCTGTGAAATAGCAGTTAAGTGGTGAGGATTGTCCCTCTATTCCACCAGTGTGTGGTAGTCCAGAAATAACTGGGAAGCTGTTTGGAACCAGCTGATTATAATTAGCACACCTTTTCTGCCAGGTAGGGGAGCTAATTAGTGCAGTCAGCTGGTTAATTGCACAGTGGTTAAGTGCATAGTGGTGGTATTTCTCCTCTCTGTAGCCGGGGGTTTCACATTCTACCCAAACTTGAATAGGGCTTGACAGAAGAGCCACCTTTTTTTTTTTTTTTTACCCGTGTTTTGATTTGTTGTAATTCAGAGTTGAGTTGAGATGTTTATTGAGGCACGCCAGCTTGCCAAACCATGGCTCCGCCGCAGTCTATGGAGGTCGATGGCGCAGAGAGACACGCTGGTGACACTTCAGAGATATTCTCCTTCAGTTCTTGTTTGTTCTGCGAATTGATTTATCTCAATCTGCAAATCTTCCGGGGCCACCGCCGCACAGGAGGAGGGAGAGCGAATGGCTCGGCAAACAACTGGAAAGGTTTGCCGGTGGGACAGGAAATCTTGAAAGTGGCGTTTGGACGGCTTTGAACGCGCCCGTCAGCTTCCTGCTCGTGCCGCGTCAGTGGCTCCGCATTCCGAGCCTACCTTCATGTAGATCAAGAATATCTCAACATAAAGGGAAGCGAGTGAATTTTTCTTCCCTCCCATCTAATTTTGTGCCCAGATTCTGCTAAAAGCTCCCGCCTTCTCCTCCGTTCTTGTGCGTAATAGTCAGCTTGGATCTTTGAAGCCTCTAATTCAAATTGCTTTTTTTCATGGTGAGATCGACAGGAAAGGTGAGATCAATCTAACTGCCCTTCACTGGGCTGCTTCAGGCCTATCCTTCAACCTGATCAAGACATGCCGTGTGTCAGATGGTGCAAACCAAAGACCCAGCGTTTCAGTGTCTTACCATGCCTGTGATTAACAGCATCCCAGCACTCGTTCATTTGCATAAATGGAGAATCCTATTTGTATCAGGATGATATTATATCCTTATACTCTCTAGACTGGGAATGTAGATTTGCCAGGTCTGTGCCTCAATTGGTCTTTAAACTGTTGTGGATGCTCTAATGCTGTCTTCAGTATAAGTGACTCTAGACATTTGCACCTGAAGCATGTGAGTGAGGTAATCCTGCAGCACAGTGTCACACGTAAACCGTGTGAAGTACCGTGCCAATTTTCTGCCGCCCCTGTTTACTGAAGCACTTCTCTGGCTTCAGGTATTGCGGCTGAAGCTGAAATTCAAATGTAGCTTCAGCATTTTTTTTATTATGCCTGGGTGGTTTCTGAGAGATTATAAAGAGCAATGTATCTGAGCATAACTCACTCTGAAAGTTAAATTGAAAGAGACAGAGTAACCGAGTTTTTCACACCTTATGGAAAAGTAAGGAAAATGAATGAGGCCGTTGGAATAAGCGTGAATACAAACGCTTCACTCTTGTCCGCACTGCAGCATAGATACTGCATTTCAAGACTTTTTTTTTGCCAGTTGCTAGCCTGTTCACAATTAAATTCTGAAATTATAATGAATCAGGACATACAGTTGCTGGGTTTGATGGGAAAGCAACATGGAAGTTGCTTCTGTTACTTGTATCAATATTTTTAATATCCAGACATCCAGAGATGTTAAGTTACCTCCTGTGTGGAAGGAATGTGTTCCTGTACAAACTGTGCTGGGTTTGTCTCAGTGTCTCTGTGTCTGGTATGTCTCTGAAGTAAACCACATTTGTTTCAACATTTCTTGTTTACAGTGTCCCCTGAACAAAGTCAAGGCAGCCACCTAAATTAATCTTAATTAGTCAGGTAGGTACTTGCTCTTGGCCTTTTGGAACAACTAATTACTCTCAATTACTGCACCTGAGTGTCTGTCTGTTTAAGGAATATTTCACTGTCAATGTTCCCCTAAAAGTAGTCAGCTGGACAAAGCTAGTAATACCGAACAGTGGTCAAAAGCTATTCAGTGTTGTACATTAATTGTAAGTTCAGCATGTATTTCACAGTGCACGGTTTTTTTGCAAGGTAATTTTTGCATTATAATCATTTAGCTGTTGCTTTTATCCAAAGCAACTTCCAGTTGATTGGGCTAACTAAGGGCCAAGCCCCCTGGGAGCAATGTGGGATTGAGGGCTTTGCTCAAGGGCCCAACAGCAATGATGTTCTTGCAGTGGTTAGAGTGGGGCTTGAACCACCAACCTTAAGGGTCCTAGTCATGTACCTTAGCCACTAGACTACAGGCTGCCCAGTTTTCTGTGTTGGGTGCAAATGAAAAGAAATAATGAACAAATGTCTTTATGAGGATCCATCTCCCGGGGACGAAACACACTCACAGCCACCTGAATCAGTTGCAAACCCTGATGTCAAATAAGTATCGCATTTCGATTAGCGGCTCTGACAAAGCCTAATTAACTGTGAGCTTGCTTTTTCCATTTGGTTTTTTTCTCTCGCTCCCTCCCTCTCTCTTTCTGTGTGTATGTGTGTGTGTGTGAGTGAGAGACAGACAGAAAGACAGACAGACCGACTTTGTGATTTAGGATTTAGTGTGTGGCTTGATTTACTAGAAAAAAAAGTCTATCTACAGAATTGTATTCAATGGCAAGTCAAGGATACTCCTACATTACAATGTCAAACAGGCCCTAACTACAGTAGAAAGAAACATATGTACTAAACATATACATCATATTAGCCCACTGATCATAGGAATGGGCCTTTTCTTTAATAGTCACAATCTGTCCTTTAGTTTATGATTGGCATCATAGTCTGCTCCCAAAACAATGCACTCACTCTCTCCTATTTCCCAAGAGTGGGGGCATCCTCTCTGCCTTTCAGAGAGTTTCTCATTCAGAGCAGGGTTCCTGTGTTTTCCTGAAGTACAGTGAAGTGTGCAGTATTTCAGTGAAGTTGTTCTGCATCCTCCTCTCTACCATGTGGAGATGTGCCTACAGACGAGCATGCATTTCTACCTCTCTGTAACAAACACACAGCCTGCGCTTACCTACAGACGAGCATGCATTCCTACCTCTCTGTAACAAACGCACAGCCTGCGCTTACCTACAGACGAGCATGCATTCCTACCTCTCTGTTACAAACACACAGCCTGCGCTTACCTACAGACGAGCATGCATTTCTACCTCTCTGTAACAAACGCATAGCCTGCGCTTACCTACAGACGAGCATGCATTCCTACCTCTCTGTAACAAACGCACAGCCTGCGCTTACCTACAGACGAGCATGCATTCCTACCTCTCTGTAACAAACGCACAGCCTGCGCTTACCTACAGACGAGCATGCATTCCTACCTCTCTGTAACAAACGCACAGCCTGCGCTTACCTACAGACGAGCATGCATTCCTACCTCTCTGTAACAAACGCATAGCCTGCGCTTACCTACAGACGAGCATGCATTCCTACCTCTCTGTAACAAACGCATAGCCTGCGCTTGTTTTAGAAACACCCATACACAGATATGCATGCAAGCACAAATGCACACACACACACACAAACACTCACTCTTATGCATATATGCAAACACACTCTCACACACACACACACTTATGCATGCATTCAAACATACACACAAACACACTCACACATACCTACATGCACACACACACAAACACATACAAGCAAACAGACACAAACCCACACACACTGACACACATGCAAACAGATGCACTCTTGCATGTACACATGTGTGCACGCCCCCCCCCCCCCCACACACACACACACACACACTTGCACAAACAGACCCATCAGATGCACACAAACCCACAGTTCACTGAGTCAGGGCTGGGAGCACATTCATTAAACTGTGTGGGGGGGGGGGGACAGAGAAGGGGAAGCTGATGGCGTGGGTGGCACATGAGCCCCGTGGAAACACAAGGAGATAAGATGCAGACGGTGAAATCACAGCCGGAACAAACTCCATCTGATAGCCCTGTCGCCATGGCGAATTCAGCCAGTGATGTGATCACACGCAGAGAGTGGATGCTGAGCGCAGAGCGTCGAGCGTTTTCTCTCTCCACGCCGCGCCGCACAAACCTGGTCTCCCGTGTGATTGTGCACTTTCTGGAAGTCTGGAGTCTTTGTGAGCTTCTTAGCGTGTGAGGTAATGGCATGGTGTAGCTGCTCACAGCTGCACAAATCTGGGACAGCGTTTGTAAAGCTTAGGAGTGGCCTAGGAGCAGTTTTGCCTTTTAGCTCATGGTCAAAAATAATCAAAGTAGACAAGGGAAACCTGATCCTAGATCAGTTCTCCAGCACCAAGAGGCTTTATTAATAAAGGCACTGATCTAGGATCAGTTCAGCATTTCAGATCATAATGGAAAAGGTTAGGATATGCACTAGGGAGACCTGATCCCAGGTCAGTGCTCCTGCCTGCCCTGAGATGCTTTATGAACATGGATGCTGATCCAGGATCAGTTTTGTCTCTCAGCTCATGTTAATTCCGGTAATTATGAACGTATTCTGCAAAGATCTAGTTTTTGATGACAATAACTTCCTGTAATGCTGGGATCGGTAACAGATCTTGCTTGATTTGAACCCCTAAGTACATAATCTTAAACAAAAGGCTGAATGAATGGAAGTGACCGTGTGCTGGATCTGGATCTGGATCTGGATCTGGATCTGGATCTGGACTTGTGACTGCTCAGACTTTGAATATTCAGATTAATAAACGGTAACCAAGAGCTCAGCTGGAACAAAAACCTGAAACGATCTGACACTGCAGGATCAGGACTGCTTACTCCAGGTAAATTGATGATGACTAATAAATGTAGCATTTTTATGATGAAAATATGATGAGATAAAAATTTCTTGTTGTGCCTTCATGCTTGTTTAACATTGGCTGGTTTGACAGATACTTAAATTTGCCCAGTAAAAGAGAACTCCACTGAAATGTCATTTTTTCTCCCACATTCTGATAACCCGTTTTAAAAGCCAATTCTGCCTCAGTATGAGGTCATCAGTAAAGGTGATGAATCGATTAGACATCGTCATAATCCTATTCAAACATCTTCATCATATTTTCCTCTTTGTCATCCTCATAATAAAAAGAAAGCAGTCATTGTATTGACAAATCATTTCATCATAATTTCTCTTTATGAAATTAACGTAATGGACAAAATGTGCCAGTATATACGATGCACTCACCTCTTTCAGTCACAAAACATTAGTGTTGTAGATGACAGATTTTACACCTGTTTTAATTTACAAGGGTACTGCTATGCCTGGTATTGAGTCTGGCTGATAGTGGGTAATATCTGTGGCTGATAGTGGGTAAAATCTGTGGCTGATAGTGGGTAATATCTGTGGCTGATAGTGGGTAATATCTGTGGTTGATAGTGGGTAATATCTGTGGCTGATAGTGGGTAATATCTGTGGCTGATAGTGGGTAATATCTGAGGCTGATAGTGGGTAATATCTGTGGTTGATAGTGGGTAATATCTGTGGTTGATAGTGGGTAATATCTGTGGTTGATAGTGGGTAATATCTGTGGCTGATAGTGGGTAATATCTGTGGCTGATAGTGGGTAATATCTGTGGCTGATAGTGGGTAATATCTGTGGCTGATAGTGGGTAATATCTGTGGCTGATAGTGGGTGATATCTGTGGCTGATAGTGGGTAATATGTGTGGCTGATAGTGGGTAATATCTGTGGCTGATAGTGGGTAATATCTGTGGCTGATAGTGGGTAATATCTGTGGCTGATAGTGGGTAATATCTGTGGCTGATAGTGGGTAATATCTGTGGTTGATAGTGGGTAATATCTGTGGTTGATAGTGGGTAATATCTGTGGTTGATAGTGGGTAATATCTGTGGCTGATAGTGGGTAATATCTGTGGCTGATAGTGGGTAATATCTGTGGTTGATAGTGGGTAATATCTGTGGCTGATAGTGGGTAATATCTGTGGCTGATAGTGGGTAATATCTGAGGCTGATAGTGGGTAATATCTGTGGTTGGTTGATAGTGGGAAATATCTGTGGCTGATAGTGGGTAATATCTGTGGTTGATAGTGGGTAATATCTGTGGTTGATAGTGGGTAATATCTGTGGCTGATAGTGGGTAATATCTGAGGCTGATAGTGGGTAATATCTGTGGTTGGTTGATAGTGGGAAATATCTGTGGTTGATAGTGGGTAATATCTGAGGTTGTTTGATAGTGGGTAATATCTGTGGTGGGTTGATAGTGGGTAATATCTGTGGCTGATAGTGGGTAATATCTGTGGTGGTTGATAGTGGGTAATATCTGTGGTTGGTTGATAGTGGGTAATATCTGTGGCTGATAGTGGGTAATACCTGTGGTGGGTTGATAGTGGGTAATATCTGTGGCTGATAGTGGGTAATATCTGTGGTTGATAGTGGGTAATATCTGTGTCTGATAGTGGGTAATATCTGTGGTGGTTGATCGTGGGTAATATCTGTGGCTGATAGTGGGTAATATCTGTGGCTGATAGTGGGTAATACCTGTGGTGGGTTGATAGTGGGTAATATCTGTGGCTGATAGTGGGTAATATCTGTGGTTGAAAGTGGGTAATATCTGTGGTTGATAGTGGGTAATATCTGTGGCTGATAGTGGGTAATATCTGTGGCTGATAGTGGGTAATATCTGTGGCTGATAGTGGGTAATATCTGTGGCTGATAGTGGGTAATATCTGTGGTTGATAGTGGGTAATATCTGTGGTGGGTTGATAGTGGGTAATATCTGTGGCTGATAGTGGGTAATATCTGTGGCTGATAGTGGGTAATATCTGTGGTTGATAGTGGGTAATATCTGTGGCTGATAGTGGGTAATATCTGTGGCTGATAGTGGGTAATATCTGAGGCTGATAGTGGGTAATATCTGTGGTTGATAGTGGGTAATATCTGTGGTTGATAGTGGGTAATATCTGTGGTTGATAGTGGGTAATATCTGTGGCTGATAGTGGGTAATATCTGTGGCTGATAGTGGGTAATATCTGTGGCTGATAGTGGGTAGTATCTGTGGCTGATAGTGGGTAATATCTGTGGCTGATAGTGGGTGATATCTGTGGCTGATAGTGGGTAATATGTGTGGCTGATAGTGGGTAATATCTGTGGCTGATAGTGGGTAATATCTGTGGCTGATAGTGGGTAATATCTGTGGCTGATAGTGGGTAATATCTGTGGCTGATAGTGGGTAATATCTGTGGTTGATAGTGGGTAATATCTGTGGTTGATAGTGGGTAATATCTGTGGTTGATAGCGGGTAATATCTGTGGCTGATAGTGGGTAATATCTGTGGCTGATAGTGGGTAATATCTGTGGTTGATAGTGGGTAATATCTGTGGCTGATAGTGGGTAATATCTGTGGCTGATAGTGGGTAATATCTGAGGCTGATAGTGGGTAATATCTGTGGTTGGTTGATAGTGGGAAATATCTGTGGCTGATAGTGGGTAATATCTGTGGTTGATAGTGGGTAATATCTGTGGTTGATAGTGGGTAATATCTGTGGCTGATAGTGGGTAATATCTGAGGCTGATAGTGGGTAATATCTGTGGTTGGTTGATAGTGGGAAATATCTGTGGTTGATAGTGGGTAATATCTGAGGTTGTTTGATAGTGGGTAATATCTGTGGTGGGTTGATAGTGGGTAATATCTGTGGCTGATAGTGGGTAATATCTGTGGTGGTTGATAGTGGGTAATATCTGTGGTTGGTTGATAGTGGGTAATATCTGTGGCTGATAGTGGGTAATACCTGTGGTGGGTTGATAGTGGGTAATATCTGTGGCTGATAGTGGGTAATATCTGTGGTTGATAGTGGGTAATATCTGTGTCTGATAGTGGGTAATATCTGTGGTGGTTGATCGTGGGTAATATCTGTGGCTGATAGTGGGTAATATCTGTGGCTGATAGTGGGTAATACCTGTGGTGGGTTGATAGTGGGTAATATCTGTGGCTGATAGTGGGTAATATCTGTGGTTGAAAGTGGGTAATATCTGTGGTTGATAGTGGGTAATATCTGTGGCTGATAGTGGGTAATATCTGTGGCTGATAGTGGGTAATATCTGTGGCTGATAGTGGGTAATATCTGTGGCTGATAGTGGGTAATATCTGTGGCTGATAGTGGGTAATATCTGTGGTTGGTTGATAGTGGGTAATATCTGTGGCTGATAGTGGGTAATATCTGTGGCTGATAGTGGGTAATATCTGTGGCTGATAGTGGGTAATATCTTTGGCTGATAGTGGGTAATATCTGTGGTTGATAGTGGGTAATATCTGTGGCTGATAGTGGGTAATATCTGTGGCTGATAGTGGGTAATATCTGTGGCTGATAGTGGGTAATATCTGAGGCTGATAGTGGGTAATATCTGTGGCTGATAGTGGGTAATATCTGTGGCTGATAGTGGGTAATATCTGTGGTTGGCTGATAGTGGGTAATATCTGTGGCTGATAGTGGGTAATATCTGTGGCTGATAGTGGGTAATATCTGTGGCTGATAGTGGGTAATATCTGAGGTTGGTTGATAGTGGGTAATATGTGTGCTGATAGTGGGTAATATCTGTGGCTGATAGTGGGTAATATCTCTGTGGTTGATAGTGGGTAATATCTGTGGTTGATAGTGGGTTATATCTGTGGCTGATAGTGGGTAATATCTGTGGTTGATAGTGGGTAATATCTGTGGCTGATAGTGGGTCATATCTGTGGCTGATAGTGGGTAATATCTGTGGTTGGTTGATAGTGGGTAATATCTGTGGCTGATAGTGGGTAATATC
>JAFBMS010000429.1:80000-97500 GCA_019788955.1 Albula glossodonta
TGAGAAAGCCCCTCTGGCCTCCTGTTTGTCAGAGCACGACGACAGAATAGAGAGTTTGAGTTTCTGGCACCATGGTACCATGGCCTTTCATTTTACACGCATGCACAAGCAAACACACACACACACACACACACACACACACTTTCTCTCACTCTGTCTCTCTCTTAATTACACACACACACACTCACATAAGCACATACACATACTCTCACACACACGCACACATGCACACACACTCACATAAGCACATACACATACATACACACACACTCACATAAGCACATACACATACATACACACACACACACACTCACATAAGCACATACACATACATACACACACACGCACACATGCACACACACTCACATAAGCACATACACATACTCTCACACACACGCACACATGCACACACACTCACATAAGCACATACATATACTCTCACACACACGCACACATACACACACACTCACATAAGCACATACACATACTCACACACACGCACACATGCACACACACACACTCACATAAGCACATACACATACATACACACACACACTCACATAAGCACATACACATACATACACACACACACTCACAGAGTGTGAGACTTCTGGGGCACTGATGGTCAGATATCACAGCAGATATTAATGTTAACACCACTGCCTTTGTATTTCTCAAATTCCCCCACCGATCCATTTTTTCAGGTAAAAATGACAGCAGCTCCTTCCAATAACTTCCCAAAGACTGTTTAAAACTAGAAGCTAAAAAGCGGCCAAGTGCGATGGCCACCAGTGATTGTTTTGAGCAGCACACTACGGTCTTAAAGAAATCAATGGAGAGAATGGTGTTTATGGTTATTCACAAATGTACTTTGCACCCTGAAATTTAACAAAGTGTCTTGAATTTTAATTTGCAACGTAGAATGAGTTAGTGCTCTCGATACGGACAGGTGGAGTCAGGCCGACCAGATAAAATCCCTGCTCTGGGTTTATCTGAAAGCGACTGTCAGATTCCCGTCTCCGGTCTCCCGCTGCCGCGGGTCCGTGTTTGAACACTCACTTCCGATAGATTAATGTGTCACTCCCACGTCACGGCCACGATTAAGATGAATCTGGCGCTTTGCGCGTAAGAATCGCAGGAGTGACACATCCTCCGTCAGCAGTGTGTCATTAATGGGGGGGAGGGGGGAGGGGGGAGGGCGGGGCCTTCTGCATCACTCAAACCAATTTAAACAGCAGAATGCAATCCACACCAGCCTGTTAGACATTATATTCAAACACTGTGTGCATGTAACTGAGAAACAGAAAAAGAGACAGAGAGTGTGTGTGTGTGTGTGTGTGTGTGTGTGTGTAATTAAGAGAGAGACAGAGTGAGAGAAAGTGTGTGTGTGTAATTGAGAAACAGAAAAAGAGACAGAGAGAGAGAGTGTGTGCGTGTGTGTGTAATTGAGAAACCGAAAAAGAGACAGAGAGAGTGTGTGTGCGTGTGTGTGTAATTAAGAGAGAGACAGAGAGAGAGTGTGTGTGTGTGTGTAATTAAGAGAGAGACAGAGTGAGTGAGAGAGTGAGTATGTGTGTGTGTGTGTGTGTGCAATTGAGAAACAGAAAAAGAGACAGAGAGAGAGAGTGTGTGTGTGTGTGTGTGTGTGTGTGTAATTAAGAGAGAGACAGAGTGAGAGAAAGTGTGTGTGTGTGTAATTGAGAAACAGAAAAAGAGACAGAGAGAGAGAGTGTGTGCGTGTGTGTGTAATTGAGAAACCGAAAAAGAGACAGAGAGAGTGTGTGTGCGTGTGTGTGTAATTAAGAGAGAGACAGAGAGAGAGAGTGTGTGTGTGTGTAATTAAGAGAGAGACAGAGTGAGTGAGAGAGTGAGTATGTGTGTGTGTGTGTGTGTGTGTGTGTGTGTGTGTGTGCATGTATCTTTTTGTAAATCCCTGACATCCCTTCCATCAACAACCTCACCCTCACAAACCTCACCTTTTTTCTTTTGCCCTGTATTCCATATGTTAATTCCTCCCTCTTTCATTCTCCTCTCACCTCCTGTGTTTCTTACAGTTTTTCTTCCCTTCTGTTCCACTCTCTTACCTCTCTGTTTTTCCCTCTTCCCCATATCTCTTTCTCCCTTCCTTTTCTTTTCCCCCTTTCTCTTCCCCCTTTCCTTTTTCTACATTATTTCTCTTCTTTTTTATTTTCTGTCCCTGACCCTCTGTCTCTCTCCTGTCCTATCTCCCTCCCTGTGTCTTTCCTCCATTCTCTCCATGTTTGCCTTTCCTTCTTTTAGTCTCTCTCTCTCTTTTAATCATCTCAACCCCTGGATGACTTCTTCCCTCCTCATGAATATTCATTCAGATCCATGAGTTATGACTCTTCTCAGGAGACCCCAGTGTTTTGGAAAAGACCCATAATTCTCCCTGAAAAACAAAAGCGCAATGGAAAATGGCGTTTCAGACAGCGGTGATATCAGTCTGTGGTTAATCCATTATTGAGGGGAGAATATCGCGCATAAAGGGGCTTATGACATGGACTTCAGATTGAATGGATTGAAATTTTAATGAGCGGTGATTGAAAGGCCGTAATCTAAAGAAGTCCTTAGTGGATGGATGGTCAGAAAAAAAGGACAGAAGATTAAATGATTAATGTATATGATTAATATTAGAGTGTGGGAAAACTGGAGCTGTCACAATGAGGGCTGTTTGATAGGGGGCGTTCCCTCTCATTATAGGGCGTGAAACCATGACACACCTGCACACACAGAATTTGTTTTATTTTGGGTCACGAATAGATATAGGTGTGAGGAGTTGTAGAGGGCAGGATTTTGACAGGAAGGATGGTGTATGGAGGATGGAAGGATGGCGTATGGCTGTTCGAAGAGGTCACAGTAACCTGGGTGAACAGTGCTTGAGACGGTGTGACTGGGAGGAACACTGAGCTCAGGCATAAAACAAGCAGAACATGTAGCCAAAATTTTCAGGCTCTAATCCAATCAGAAAAATATAACTGCCAGCCAAGCTTGTGACCGTAGCAGTCTGTGCCGAAGCAACAGATGGACAGTGCTGGGGAGTACCCAGTAGAATGACCTTGTGCTCTCAGATAGGGAAACTTACACTTTCAAATTGAGATTCTCCCATTGTTTTGAAATGCCTCCTAACAAGCGCTGTTGGCCCAGCTGACTGTGACTGCACGTCACATCACTGGTGTGAGGTGAAGGAACCGCCCCTTCTGCTCATCTTAACACTGCCGATCTAAAGCATCATTTTGTTTTGTACATTTTTCATCTGAATACAAATCTGTGGAAATCTGTGGTTCTGTCGGGGACGTGTTCAGGCAAATACTGTGACAACAAACTGGGTCTCAGCACCAGGACCCACTTTACGAGTAAGAGTACGAGTACTGCATATAATTGTTATTGCAATAGTTATAACATGTAACAGCCCTGCCTATAGAGTATATATAGCATGTTTATAGGACACATTGCAGAGATGAAGATGGAGTCAGTGTGTGAGACAGGGTGGGATAGAGCTTTGCAGGAGTGATACAGGAGAGCCACAAAATTCAGGACAGCAGAGCTTCTGTGTTCCACAGTGTTGTGTTGGTCAGAGCTGAATTCATTGTGCCTTCAGTGTCCCATTGTGCCTGTGATGACTGCAATAATTTGATTGGACCAATCAAGCCCATGAGTGACAGCTCTTTCTAGCCCCACCCATTATGGGGTTCATGAAACCTAACTCTCCTGTCACTGATGTGGCGCAGCTCTGTGACTAAAAACTGGCTATGTGACTTAGAGATTGCAGGTTCAAATCCTTGCCACAGCGGTTCTGCTTTGTCCCTGAGGAAGAAGTTAAAGAAGCTGTTTTCTGTTCTGTTGAGGAAATAAGTTAAAACACTGTGTAAGTTTCCCTGGATCGCGGCGTCTGCTAAGCAAATAAATAATGTAGGTCTGGATCCCAGCAACCCTTGCTCTTAACACTGACAAACCCACAGACACAAGCTGTGCTTTTACTCTACTCAAATGCGGTTCAGCAAGTCCGCAAAAGTAACTCCCTGAATTATGTTTCTAAAGAGAAAGACCTGAATTTATTTTGTAAGCAAGATTTAAAGATTGAATCCAAGCCGTGGTCCTTGTTTACAAAGCAGAGGTGTAGTCTTATTTTCTCAAATAAATAAAAGTAGAGCTTGAGATTGTGGAACAAGTATGTATTAACAATGAGTGGAACAGATACACATGCATGCTCATACGCACGCACACACGAACACATACTCATACATAAGCATTCACATTCACACACACACACTTCCACACACATGCACGCACACACGAACACTTTGCCTCATCCCCCCTTTCTTCTCCCTTTTTATCTCTCTTTCTCTCTCTCTCTCTCTCTCTCTCTCTCACACACACACACACACACACACTCTCTCTCTCTCTTTCCCCATGTTGTGCATTCTGTATGTGTTTTGTCCTGCTGTAGAAGCTTTTGTTACTGGTAACTGTATGTGTCTGAAAGGGATAAATTGCTGAGATGTTTAACTCCAACATGGCCCATGTGAAGCGTAGGTTCAGGCTTGCGTGTTATTTTTGCATATGTAATACATGTGGATGGGTGTCTTTGTGTGTGCATATGTGTGTATCTGTATGTGCCAGTGAATGCCTGCTTGTTGTTTATTGATGTGCACTATATTTGGGGGGGAGGGGGGTGATTGGGCGAATGCACATTCAAGATCATGTGTGTGAGAGAGAGAGAGAGACGGACAGTAATGGATAGAGGCAGTGATTTCTCTTCTCTCCTTGTGTTTTCAATAATTCAATAATCTGCATGATTCAGCCCCACTGTGCTGTTACACCCCACTACAGTATCTATATATATATATATAGACACACACACACACACACCCTGGTGAAGAGCTCATCTGAGAGAACAGCAGGGAACAGCCGAGAACAGCTGAGTGCAGAATGCCCTGGTGCCAGAGAGGCATGGCTCTGCCACACCCCCATCCCTGTCCGCTACCATCAAGGGAAATGGGGTTCATTCACATCAGAAGAGAGGGGTACCTTGTGGTTTGGGTCGTGAGGTTTCACTAAACAGGCAAAATGAGAGGAGCTAGCATATAGTAGCAGCGACTCAGTGATTTAGACCAATGACTGCATTTTTTGATTGGGTAAAACAAGTCCATGACTGACAGATGAGTGTAGATCAGAGGCATTTAACTCAGGCAGCTGTTGTTTCGAATCATAACTAAGACTCATCTCTAAAATCGAGTTTTTATACAGTGGTGATTTGAGAGCTGGGCTTGAAACCCAAAGGCTGCAAGGTAAATCCCCAGGTAGAGTGTTGCTGTCGTGTCTTCTATCAAGGTACTTCTGGGTCATTGCTTCAGTACATATCAAATATCCAAACACGTGAATGAATAATGTGTGTGAGCTATGTGGGATAACGATGGCTCCTAAATGCTCAAATGTGTGTTTTTTGTAAGTGACAGCAATGTGTGATCTTCCATGAGAATAGGAAAGGAAAGGGTTAATTGAATTCTACAGATGGGGGGGGGGGGGGGGGGGGTGGGGGGGGTTTCGGAGGTGTACGTGCACACAGGTACCCAACATCTGCTCATTAGGATAGACTCTTGGCAGTCTGGTCTTCAAAAACCGCCCCCTCCCCCCCAACCCCACCCCCCCCCCCCCAAATCCTGAACTCTTGGCAATTACCTAATAAAACAAGGCCCAACATCTCAGGTACCGAGAAACTCAAATCCTTGCACCCCGGTCCCTCACCCAGCAACTTCTCTGGTCCCGGATAACCGCTCACTCCTCTGATTTTAATCATTAGTATATCGCCCTTTCTCTGATTTTAATTAACCCTTCCATTCTCTGATTTCATCCAGTTAAAGTCCCCTTTCGCGAAGAGAAAAAAAACGAACTCATCTGTGCTTGTAATGAACCCTTCCGTATTGTGTGATTTTAATCCACCCTTCTTCTCATGGAGTTTAATTAACTCGTCCGTTCTCTTACTGTCATTAACACACACACACACTTTGCTTTGATGTTCTCTGGAGAACTCACAAAGCCAACTCTAATTCATAATGACATGCACCGGGCTCAAACCCGCCCCACCATCAGTACACTGCTGTTTTTTGTTTTCTCCTGTCTTCTGTTAAGTGTTTCGGTCCTGTTACAATGCTTTAGATTTACTGGCATGTCAGAAATCCTGGCTGAAATTTTATTTGATTTAATTTTTAATTTGATGCTGCAGACAGAAGGGATAATGCTACAGTCGCACTGACGAAAGAAGGAGAGACAAACGATTTCTCAAAACATCTTCAAGTGCCCTTCAAATGTCACAGAAGTGTAAGTGTCAGTGGAGGGCTCTCTGTGTGAGAATGAGTGTGGATTCGAGGTGATGTACGAGAGCAAGGGACAGATGTGCGCAGCCGTGTTGCCGTGGAATTCGTTGGCCAGCCGCTGTTCTGCAACAGCCTGGCAGTGTGCAGGACCAGAGACCACAGCTATTTTCATGAACAGCATGAGGAAAATGAATAAAGCAGTGGACCTGAGAAAAACCCAGGACCTGGAGAGAAGCAGTATTCACTGGGTTTTGTTTTCAACTGAAATTTCACTGCTGTTTCAGGTGCCTGGGTCCACTCCTTAGATGTGGAAAACTTACATGGTGTACTGCCATGTATTTGTTCCGCCTGCAGAACAAAATAGGTGATTTCACTCATTAGCTCCCCTACCTGCCTGAAGTGTTGTGCTAATTAGAATCAGCGGGTTTTAGTGCATGGGTGGAACAAATCAATTGTAGTGTTTATTTCTGAAGTTGCAGTTTTCCATATCTGAGTACCCCCCCCACCCGCACCTCCCACTTGGGATCCTTCAGTGGGACACTCCAAAGTGTCATCGGGAGAAATCCGCCATCTTCGCGGCGCGGTCCCCCCCACCCCCCCACCCTTCCTACTGACACACCAAGGACCTGAATCATGCATGAGACTCTGTTTCCACTTCTACTCCCCCTCCTTCTTTCCTGTCCACCTCATCCTTTCACCCCCATTCAATCCCCATCTCCAGCCCCTCTCCCCATGCATAAAGAGCTCTGCTATGCATGTGCAACGGTTATTTCCTCCCTCCAATGATCCTATTTCTCTCCAGAGGCAAGGAGTGCAATCTCCAGTCCTGGAGGGCTGCAGTGTCTATAGGTTTAACTTCAGTCCTGGAGAGCCACAGTGTCTGCAGGTTTAACTCCGGTCCTGGAGGGGGCAGTGTCTGCAGGTTTAACTCCAGTCCTGGAGGGCTGCAGTGTCTGCAGGTTTAACTCCAGTCCTGGAGGGCCACAGTGTCTGCAGGTTTAACTCCAGTCCTGGAGGGCCGCGGTGTCTGCAGGTTTAACTCCAGTCCTGGAGGGCCGCAGTGTCTGCAGGTTTAACTCCAGTCCTGGAGGGCCGCAGTGTCTGCAGGTTTAACTCCAGTCCTGGAGGGCCGCAGTGTCTGCAGGTTTAACTCCAGTCCTGGAGGGCTGCAGTGTCTGCAGGTTTAACTCCAGTCCTGGAGGGCCACAGTGTCTGCAGGTTTAACTCCAGTCCTGGAGGGCTGCGGTGTCTGCAGGTTTAACTCCTGTCCTGGAGGGCTGCGGTGTCTGCAGGTTTAACTCCAGTCCTGGAGGGCTGCAGTGTCTGCAGGTTTAACTCCAGTCCTGGAGGGCCGCAGTGTCTGCAGGTTTAACTCCAGTCCTGGATGGGGCAGTGTCTGCAGGTTTAACTCCAGTCCTGGAGGGCCGCAGCGTCTGCAGGTTTAACTCCAGTCCTGGAGGGGGCAGTGTCTGCAGGTTTAACTCCTGTCCTGGAGGTGTGAAGTACCTTCGGGTTTTTATGGTTTCAATTCAATCATCAGCAAATGAAGATTTTGGCTGAGGACAAACAGAGAGCAGGGAGTGTATTTTACTGATCCAAACTCATGGCACGATTACGATTACAGACTGTGTTATATTGGGTCACTGAAGCATCGTCTATTCAAAATCCCAGATTTATTTGATAGCTGTGTCAGGTCATGGAGCTTACAGCCATGTAGCTATCACTGTTTATCTGTGCGAATTTGACCCCATATAACTCACTATAAAAAGAGCAGCAATTTCTCAAGATGATGCAGTCTTTTTTACCCACTTCTGTAGGAGTGAAACCATTGAAATAAACCCAAGGTTTATGAAATCTTTTGTGGATTACCTCTGTGGACAGCAATGTAGTGTAATGTTTAAGGAGCTGATCTTCCACCTCAGAGGTCATTGGTTTATTTCTCAGTCAGTGTGTGTGTGTGTGTGTGTGTGTGTGTCATGTAGGACACCTCAGTTGTACTTTTGGTGAAGGTATTTCCCCTGTATTCGGCTCAGTAAATATCCAGCTGTATTAATGGATACTGTGTGGAATTTAGGGATATACCCGAATACCAGTAAGTTATTCGAAAAGGCACAGATAATGCGATGGAAACGGATATTTCTTCCACCCGAATTTTCTCGTTATTATTTGGGAAAAAAGCCATGATTGACTTGTCTTTGCATCAGCCAGTTAAGGTATTTCAAATTGATTCATATCATTGTGGATGTCCACAAGATAAAATCGCCCATTCGGCAACACTGGACTTTGATTTCACTAACGAGTCGATTCATTTACTACACATTACTGAAAAGTGATCGCTATATTCTGTAGTCGCCACCACCGAGTCAGCGAAAAAGCAGGCAGTTGGCTGAGAGATAAAATGAAAAAAGGCAAAAAGTTCACTTATTACTGTTATGTAGCTAATACTTGCCAAAACACAAGAATAAAAAGCAAGTGGTGTTCGGCTGCGTGCAGCCAGAGTGAGCGCATTTTAATTTGGGAGAAAATGCTGTCAAGAAATGTCGGTGTAATCAAAAGGTGAATGAAAAGAACGATAAAACGTGGATCTTCGCAAAGTGAACTGTAGCGTCTGCCCATGTCCTGAAGATGATTGCACTTCCAAAAGTTCCATTTAGTTTGCAATTTTAATTGTTTGTTTGTTTTTTTTTTTTTTTTTTTTTTTTTTTTTTTTACCCACCCTATGATTTTGAAGCAATGGGACAAACCGTTTGTCCCCGATGTGGTAAAGCAATGCTGAACAATAGCATTTATGTAGCTACAGGCTAAATACTGCTGTAAAGTGGTAATTCATGTTTCCCTAGCGAACTGCAGTAAAGTTAAGACATCAGGAAATGCGAACACATCATTGGAATTTAATATTATCCCCTTGATCTGAAGGATATTTTTCTATGTATCTTTTCTGTAAGTTGTTTCTGTTTCCAATGCAAAACAGAATCTTAATATTTTTATCTTTGTTTTTTATTTATGAACATTTTTTTTTTTCAGTTTATGATTATTCAATATCCCTCAATTAAAGTCGATATTAAATCAATTTGATGCTTGATGAAAAATGCATTTCCAATGAATATTAGGTTAGAAAATACAACATTTGCCCAAATTAACGTGAATTCCTGTATAAACCATGCCCACTTCCTGTCCTCTATCCCAATACTGAGACAGATCTTTTTTTTTTTGGTTGAATAGATACAGATACAGATGTCACTGTACTCCTTTCGTGGGATTGTGAAATGTTTTCGTTTCTCTGGATTTGACTGTGTGCTTTGTAAAATGTAATCAATTGACAGCTTAAATTAAGCACTTAACCACTGAAACACACTGAAAAAAATCAGCAGACAAGGGTGGACCCACAGGGCTGGAGTCTGACTCCATCTCTACGTCCTTGTCTAAGACAAAACCTCCTCACAGTGCACTCAGAGTCCCTGCTCTCTGTTTTTGCTACAGCCTGTCAAGAGCAAACAAATGTTTTCATCCTGATGTGCTTCTGCTGTCATTTTTTACCCCCAGGATATGTTTTTATTCACTGCCAAAGCACTGTATTTGTTTGTCATATCAATTAATATTTCGCATCGTTTGTCATGTTAATATATTTCAGACGTGCCATTTCAGTTCTGGCTTCTTGGCCTCCCCTGAAAAAACAGAAAAAAAAAAAAACTAAACAGAAGAATAACAGATAAAAACAGAAAAACAGTGACCTTCTTCTCACTCCATGACTGCAGAGCTATCGCGTTTTAACCCCACTGATTTTTTTCTGTTTTTGTAAAAGCAGTGTGGTGTCGCCGTGTGTCCAAAACCTCCCGCATTACTGACATGGTAATCTCTCCTCTCCCTTCTGTGGCTGTGTGCTCTCTCCTTCGTCCGGGCTATCTTCCCGTCTTTCATCTCCTGAGGCTTGTGCCGCTGCCTGTCGTTTGTTGTCGTGGCCATGTGAGGATCAACGCCATGGCTAATGAACTTGCTCCTCTAACCAATCGCGAGCGGATTTGTTATTTTATTTTACCAGTGGGCTGCAGAGACCGTGGACATAAACAAGGTGTTTCACCAGTAATTCTCCACTGAATATGTGCCCCACTGTGTAAAGGTAGACTACATAAAATAAATATGTATGAACTTGTGTAACCTTCCCTCTTTATCAAAGTGTAACAACACACACCCAATAGAAAAGTGTGTGAATATGTCATAATCACAAATATCAAACAGATGATGTAAGGATATTTTCATATTCGTAGAGCTGCAAAAATGATAGTTATAAAATGAAACATCTCTTTGGTTTATATTCATTGTTAACTTGAAATGGATAAAAGTGTATGTAAGAATCTGAGTTCAGGGAAAGTACAGAAAGGACTTCAATCGTACTTCCTTTCTCGTACACAGAATATTAACAGGCAGAATAAAACAAACAATAACACAGAACAACAGATTTACCTGTATGTATTACACCTTCAAGAAACACCTTACCTGTCATCCCTGACAGATTTATCAGCCTAAATAACTCTTCAGCTGTCTGACAGATTTACCTGTCTGTTTGAAAATTTCACCTGACACATTTACCTGCCCGTATAAAAGCTGTACCTGACAGATTTACCTGATGTTATCTTTACCTTACTGACAGATAAATATGTCTGTCTCAAGCAGCTTAAGACATTCACTCAATGCTTTACCTCCTTTATCCACCCTACCCATAACTTTACCTCTCTGTTTTATACATCTTCCAACTTGATATGTTTATCCTTGCAATAATTTTCTGTGGTTTAACGCCATAACCTAACCCTCTGGAGACTTAACCCATCTATCTTATGTCTTAACTTCTTTGTTTTTCACATCTACCAACTTAGTACCGTTACCCTGGTCACACCTTTATATTTCTATCTATCACCTGTGCCCACTGCATATCTCTGTCCATTTGTCTGATAGCGTTACCTGTCTGACAGGTTTACAGGCTGTCTCTGAAGCATCGCTTAGCCTGCTGTTCTTCGTGTAGACATGCGCTTTTTCTTTTTTTTTGCCTTATTTTTCAAAGAGTAAAGGCAATTTCATCTGCCGCAAGAGGACATGCTTGACTACACTAAATAATTGCTGTGCACCAGCAGGATCAGATATATTCCTTTCCAAATGAAGGCCTACACAGAGGGAGGGAGGGAGAGAAAGAGAGAGGGATAGGGAAAGAAGGAGATAGAGGAAAAGAGGGAGTGATATATAGACAATAAGAGGGAGAGGGAGAAAGGGAGAGGGAGACTAAAAGAGAGAGGGAGGGAGAGAGGGACAGAGGGGAAGAAAGTTGGAAGAGCAGGGAAAGAGGGATACAATAATGATACAAGAGGGAGAAATATGTAGAGGGAAGGAGAGACTAAAAGGGAGAGAGTGAGATGGAGTAAAGGAGGATAAAGAAAGAGGGAGGGATATAATGGAGGAAATAAAAAAGATACAAGGATATGATGATGGGCGATGAGAGGGGATTTATCGAGAGAGGTGCAGGTAAAGAGAGAAGGATAGAAAGAGAAAGAGACGGGAGGAAAGAGAGACAGACTGACAAAGAGAGATACCCAAGACAAAGACGAAGTAGTGACCCCACCCCCACCCCCACCACCAACCCCTTTTAATTGAAATCGATTTTTCCAGAAATAATTTCTGTTTGTATTACACCATGTCTGTCTGTTACCTTCATCATCATTGTTGCTGTTGCTGTTTGGTTTTTGTTTTTCGACACAATCATTTTTCATTTGTCTGTTTAATTATTGCATTGTCATTAATAAAATGAGGATGAGCAAAATGTATAATAAAACCTTCTGCTGATAAAGCATGAGACATATAAAACTGTAAGAGAGAGGGGGGGAGAGAGAGAGTGAGTGACAGGAGGAGGAGAGTAACAGACCAGCTCTAGTAAAGTCACCTTCATCTCCCTGTGCTCCCCCATCTAGCAGCTATTGATTTATTAATACAGAATATTCACAAAGGGTTAAGTGCAGGCCTCGGACGTGCTGAACAGTGCATAGCTATGGGCCCTGCGTAAGCTTGTTTTCCTGCTTAAACTCATTATATTACATTACGGCTAGGCAGTAAGCAGACGCTCTTATCCAGAGCGACTTTCAGAAGTGCGTCCTGTGGGCTAAGACAAGGAACGGAGGCGATGCCCAGTTGTAAGTATCACAACTGCTCATAGCACAACAACCTAGGGAATATTTTAAAAATTACTCTGGGCTATGATTTAAAATTTGGGAGGGTAAAGAAAAAATGTATTATGTCATGACAGGGGTTTTGATCACTTAAAGTTTTGAAATTGTTACCATGGGAGAAAGGTACATATTTTCTGATAGGAGATTTTTATGCTTTTATTTAAAGTACAAGTGGAAGAACAAAAACTTAACAAATTACACTGTAAATCAATCTCATCACAATACAACATCAACAGCAATCTGGTGTCCCTCCTGGCTTATGTTTAGCTTACTGACAAAACACTCATACAGTATGTAGAGATCCAGCCCTCGTGTCAGAAAGAACAAAGCTACACCAGCATGGATTTCTTTGGTCCTCTTGCTTGGTGATTGGAGGGTGGGGGAATTGTGATGACATGTTTTCTTTGGGTGTGAGGTGAGACTGGCTGAAATGGGAGAGCTGGAGATATGCTAAATGCAGGTAGCGCCCTGGGCTACATGCTACGCTACACTGCATCTGACACATGGGCCATGTGACAGACAGAGCCAGCCTTTTGCTTCCTGTCCACACTCACCCTCTATAAATAGTGTACAGTAAACCAATAACCTTAAAAATGTCCCCAATGTGTGTGTGTGTGTGTGTGTGTGTGTGTGTGTATGCATGGGTGTGTCTTCTGTGTGTGTGTTTGTGTGTTTGTGCGTGGATGCCAGTGTGTGCACATTTGTGTGCATGTGTGTGTGTTTGAACACGTTTGCCTATGTCGTCTCCCGTGTGTGTGTGTGTGTCTGTATTTGTGTGTGTCTGTGTGTGTGTCTCAATTCACACGCATTTGCGTAGGAGTTGTGTTTGTATGTGTATGTGTTTGAGTATGTATTCACGTGTGTGTGTAGGGATTGTGTGTGTGTGTGTGTGTGTGTGTGTGTGAGTCTGTATTCATGCATGTGCTTAGGGGTTGTATGTGATATTAATTGGGCTGAAGACTCTGCTAATGACTTGTGTTTCAGCGTTTACCCTGACGATTCCCAGGATGAACGTGCTGATGTGTAATTATCGTGTAATTAGTGTGTGTAGTGTGAAAAACTGCCTAATGGAATTACAATAATCTAAATAAATTACAGCAAAAGCTGCCTAATGGGGAAGGGCAGGGGACCGCCAACTCTGTCATCACACACAGATTTTCTGAGAGAGAAAAAATCTTACAAATTCTCTCTCTCTCTCTCTCTCTCTCTGTCTCTCTTTCTCTCTCTTACACATAAAAACACACACATACTCTCTCTCTCTTTTGCTCTCTGCCTCACTCTTTCTCTCTCATCTCTCTCTCTCTCTCTCTCTCACACACATATACACACACACAAACACATACACACACTCTCTCTCTCTCTCTGCCTCTCTCTCTCTCACACACACACTCTCTCTCTCTCTCTCCCTGTCTCCTCAATCACTGTATTATCTAAGGGCTGTTGGACTTGGCCTGGGTTTGGGCTGTAGAATTCTTTACCTGAGCAAACAAAAACCAGCCACCTCAGCAGGGTCAAAAACAACAGAACACCCCCCCCCCCCACTGCCCCCCCCCCCCACTCAAACCCCTCACCCTCAAACCCCAGATGGATGGGGTTGCCATGGTGATGCCTCTGTCCTTGCTTGTTTTGTTTGTTTGTGTTGTTCCAGCACTATAGAGTAAGTGTGAAGTGTGAAGTACGATGTTTGGTAAATTCACAAATAAATATTTAATTTGAAATTGAATTTTCAACAAAGGAATTTTTTTTTTGTCCTGTGGATAAATGTGGATATTGCTTAGTTGAAATGAATCCATCTTAACTGTGGTTTATCAATACATCAGTGCCAGGGGTTCTTTATTCACATTAACGGAGTAATATGTTTTGGTGTCATATACAACCATAAATGTATTTTATTTTTTTTTCTCCCCCAAAGTTTTCCCGACCTCAAACTGAGCCAAATTGTTCAGTCCATCACAGCAACCCATGAACGTACGACCTCTCTGTTTCACCTCTGATTGGTGGGCTCCCTGTGTTTCCTGTCAGAGCAATGTCTCTGATTGGTGGACTCTTTGTGTTTCCTGTCAGAGTGATGTCTCTGATTGGTGGACTCTTTGTGTTTCCTGTCAGAGCATTGCCACTCACTGGTGGATTCTCCATGTTCCCTTGTAATATCATTGGCAAGTCAACTTTGTTTAATATCTGACATCTGCTTTGACTACTCTCAACAAATCATATTTTATAATTCTTTATTTAACTTGCCATTTTTTGTTGGTTCCAGATGTTTATTCTCCAAACTGGCTTATTCTTAGCTGGATTAACATGTGTGGAATTAAGGCAGTTTGACTTTTCAGCAGGCAATCCTCTCTGCTGGTCCTCGTCCACTCATATCTGGGTCTCAAGGGGATGAGTTTTCCGGAAACGCTTTGGGTTTTTTTCACAGAAGGATTTTGCAGTGGAGAGTGGGGTCAGTCACATGACAGCGAACCTAAACACTGAACACTGTGAATAACACACAATAAAGATGCAATCTAATCATTTGGGTTGAGATGTAGCACCATGGCAGCTAGGTGGACTGAGTGCAGGTGAAGAGGAGCTGAAGCCAGGCTGACCACTGTCAAACACTCATACACACACAGTTACAAACACATTCATACACACACTGTCTCACACACACACACACACACACAATCAGACACTCATACACACACAGTCACACACAAGTACACACAGTCACACTCTCATACACACACAGTCACACACACACACACACACTCACACACACTTATACACACACTGTCAAACACTCATAAACACACAGACACACTCTCACACACACACAGACACACATACACACAGTCACACACTCATACACACACAGTCACACACACACACAGTCACACTCTCACACACACACACTCACACACACAAGCACTCTCACACACACAGTCACACACAGACACACACAGTCACACACACACAGAATAATAGCCTCTCACAGACACTGCCCAGGAAGCTTCACACAAGCTCTGGAGAAAGAGAGAGAGAAGGAGAAAAGGAAGGAGGGAGATGAAGGGAGGAAAGAGGGTGTGCAGTGCTGGTGGTGGTGTGTAAATAAAGCAGGGGATTGTGGGTGATTGGAGCAGGGGATTATGGGAGTAATGGGGCCATAAGGGGCCAGCTCTGAAGCGATTGTAAAGGAGCTGTCCACTGATGCAGTCATCAGGGTTTGCGTGCTTAACTGTGTGATGAGTCAGGAAGCGTGGAGCCGCCGTGAATGTAATCTCTCCAATCTGCCTTATTACACAAAGCCTGTTTTTATTCAACGCAACACGGCACGGCACAGAACATCGCTCCACTGCCGGATAGACTAGAGACCGGCCTCAGCTTCGGCTCCAGGGTGCCGGCGTAGCCAAGAGCATGTCAGCTCCAGGGTGCCGGTGCTGGCATAGGCAAGAGATCATTCCAGAAACCCCCTCACCATCACAGCACGCTCGGGAGACATCTGGGGCGCACTAACCAGGGGCCAAAAACCCAAACTACGCTCTCAGTCACAAATAAAAACCTGCAAGGTCTCTAAAAACACACCCCAAAGCATCCTACAGCTGTCAAAAAACACTGCCAGTGTCTTTGAAGACACACCCAAACTGCCTTGTAGTCACACCACTGTTTGTGAGTATGAATAAACACCAAGGGTGTCTCAGACGACAAGACGACACGCTCCAAAAAGCCCTATAGTCACTCACTGAGACTCTGAACGCACACTCAAAACACTCTTCAGTCACAAACTACTGCTGTCTTCAACCCAAAGCCACCAATGTTTCAAAAAACACAACCAAAACACTCTACAGTCGCACCCTTGTTTGTGAGTTTTAATAAACACTACCAGTGTATCTCAGAAGACATGCTCCAAACACTCTATAGTCACATGCTGAGTCTCTAAACCCATAAACGCAAACCACTGTACAGTCACACATTGCTACTGTCTACAAATGAAAGCCACTAATGTCTCTAAGGACACACCACACCCAAAATTCACTGTTGTTACCAACCCCCCCCCCCCCCCCCCCCCCCTTCCCCTAGCTCACCCCTCTGTTAATCTCTTTCCATTTTAAAAATATGAGGTTGTTTTCTTTTTTTTATGAAATTGTCTCTGGAAATGTTCCTTATCCTTTTGAAAACACTCGTTCACATTGTAGCCATATGATAAAAGCCCCATTTAATAGCCTCGTTTAATTGAATTGTCATAGCTGTCCAACTGAAACTGGATGTCTTTATTAAATGTAGTGCAGATAAAATGACACTTCCTACAGGCTGTTGGCTGGGAAGATATACTAAGCCAGAGAATGTGGGAGACGTTTGCCAGAGGGACTTCAAAGAAGGTGGCTGTCTGAAAGGGCTAATTGAAAATCAACCAATCAGTATCAGTGACCAAATCTTCTACCCAATCAGATGCCCAGTTCTCTTGATGGACAGTAGTAATATTAGTAGTGTTTCCTCAGGTGCATCTTGAAAAGGGAGTCGCACATTGGTTTAGCATGTTTTGCCACCATTATGGTATGAGCCAAAAGGTGAATTACCTGGAATTCTTGTCCCTAATAGGCCCACTTACACAAGATCATCAGAAATTCCAGAGTGGAAATTTGTGAAAATAGTGCCCTGTCCAGTAGCCAATACCAAATTAGTTTCTTTGAAAATGGAAAAATCCCATCCTTTCACCAAAAGCCCTAATTGTCCAGTTTGTCTAATTTAGGAAGCACCTGGTAGAGACGGATCAGATTTACCATTTCCTAAAAGACAAACTGCATTTTCATAGCGGACTTGGGTCAAAATGTCCTGTATTTTTCCATTTTATAAGGAAGAGATGTGACTGGCCATCGATCCCTCTGATCATGTGTTCATCCGTCCTCACTTCATTGGATGAAAGATTTCCCACTCACTCCATATAACTGCCTGATGAAAACATGAAAGGGACGGCCC
>JAFBMS010000429.1:102500-107500 GCA_019788955.1 Albula glossodonta
TTCCAATTCCACAGATGACAAACAAGCCTCACTCCTCCGTGAGAAAAAAATGAGGAAAGCAGCTTCAGGGAAAGGTGTTAATGTGATCCCCAGTGTGAGATCATTTCAGAATGATAATTTTTTTATGTTTAATTTCATAAGTAATCCAACAGCTCACGCAGCCCCTCCTATTCACACAGCAAGAAGCAGTGTTCCAGACAGGCTCTGGAAAATTAATCTGTTTTGTTTTGATATTTTAATAACCTTCCAGCTAATTTGTTTTCTTTTTGTTTTTTCCATTTTTGATTTTGCGGTTTTATGTATTGTGTTTTTCTTTATTGTAAATTGATGGCTTGTTGAGGCACCTTGTGCCATCCTGCTTGAAATGTGCTATGTAAATAAATGAATAATTACATAAATAATCATATTCAGCATAAATAAAAATTATTATTTATTTTAATACTGGATTAAAGAATGAGCAAACAAATCAACAAACAAATGAGCGCTCATTTGCTAAATGTAAAAAATCCTGATTTGCGTTTACACTGAGTGAACAAACCAACGAACGAACGAATGAACGAAACGAACGAATGAATGTTGTGTCTGTGTTGTTTGGACCGGTCCTGAGGTCCTGCAGTTGTAAAATGGGTGATGAGGCCTGGATCGGCGCCAGTAACAGTGACAGTCCTATTACCATGACAGTCCCACTGCTATGACAGCTCCTTTACTGTGACAGTTCCCCAGGCGTCACTATGCCCAATTACGCGCCCTCCCCCTGTGGTCTTCAGCTGACACCGACGGGGTCAGGATTCTGAGCCAGACTGCAGGGTCTTGTTAGCCGCGCGGTTGGCCTGGCGGCTACGCTCCGAGGTGCTGCTGAAGCATGCGCGGCTCTGGCCCAGGAGGGCTGAGGAACGGTGGAGGGAGAGTTTTTAATGAGCTTCATTCATGAGTGTCACACAGGTCTGAACTTCCTCTGTTTAATCAGGGTACGCTGTCACTTTCTTTTTTTGTATAAAAGTCCATATGATTCATCTTGAGTTATATATCACATCCTGTCATTTGATTTTTTATTTTTTTTTTTACACTGATTCTACCCCAAAACTTGACATGTCAATGAAATTATGACTTATAATTGGAACTTAAAGGCCATTTTTCTGACTCCCTCCTACCAACATTTTCTCACACTGCGATGTATAGTCTCGCATGTCATACAGATTTGATGTAGCTTGATGTAAGTAATTTTATAAAACTTTTTAAAGTTATAAAGTCAACACATCCCCAAATGTGGTTTCATTAATGTGCCATGTTATCAAATCTGGAAAGTTAGTTTCTTAAAATTTCTCTCAAAACGGTTAATCTAAGATCTAATGTATTATCCAGATAGAAAAAATATATAACTACCATTTTCAAATGACCTTTTTTCAACCATGCTCATCTATTTCGGAGTTAAATATGATTTCTGGGCTGGACCTTATGCACTGGGAAGAGTTCACATTTTGACACTCCATATGTAAAATTAATCACAAGAACGTTCACCATATCCACGATTATGTACACCATAGATATCTCCTAAGACTATTCCGGAAATAAGTGCACCGGGTAAGTAGCTCTGTACACTGGGCCTCTGTGCATTGAAGATTTCTACCCAGTGTGTTTTCTTACAGTTGAATGAGCTTGACTGACTTGGACTATGACTCTGTCAGTCTAGTTTAATTCGGACGGAATGTGGGCGGACGGAAGGAGATCTAGTCCTGTTAGATAAAACACAGATGAAACACAGGCCCACACGCAAGAGAGAGGCAAGGAGTAAACCAGACCAGCTCATGTCAATCACACTCCACCTGCCCCAAAGCACTCAGCACTCAGCCCACAGCATAGCATAGCACCAGTGCCTGGCACTGAATTTAAAGCATATTTGTCAATGACAGGTTGTTGTTTGGTTGGTGGTTTTTTTTTTTTTTTGGAATACATTGACAAAATTATATGTTGAATAAATGCACAATTTTAAAATTCATAGTACAAATATCATATTGCATTTAGATAAATAAGTAAGCTACATCAGCACTGAATATACACCTCACTATGACACCCATTCAAAGTGTCCAGTTGAAAATGTATTCTAAAGACAGAATTCCGCCAAATTCAAATTCAATAATGGAGGTCATTTTGTGGTCAAATTCAAGTTCAAGGTCAAAGTAAACTGTATTTTGCCCAAGGGCTGTAGGAAATGGAGAGTTTAAGTCCCAGCTCAATGGTGTGCTGGATGTTAGTTGGGCTGACCGGCCTGATGAGGTAATCCTACTTATTGATTGGCTCAAACAATTCAGAGATTGACAGATGTAACTCCACCATCTTTTGCCAGTTGTGACCCAACCCACTTCTTTCTGTGATAGCTAACATAACTACCCAAATGTTTTCTGATTCTAAATTATTCTGAATTACCTGGCATAGAATCATATCCACCTCAAAATGCTAATTGATTGTGATGTCATCAGTGGAGGTCACATGTGTCAAGCCGCCACATACCATTGGAGTCAGTCATGCCTCCTGACATATTAATTAGCTTTGGTCAGTGTGTGGGGGTTTATGGGCTCTGTTGTAATGGTAGCAGGGTCGTGTTTGCCTTATTATTTAATAATTCCCAACAGTATCCACCCTCAGCCCCCAGAGTTGTTTGAAAATATCATGGATGAGCAAAGCTACAGGCAGCTTTGTCACAGATAATTTTATTTGATTTCATTTCATTTTATCTTTATTTATTTTGCCCTTTATTTATCCCCACGCCAGGGGAACCAGGGGGTGTATCACAAAGCAAGATTAAGGAGTCAGCTGCTAAGTAAAGCTCATACATATTTGGAGGCAACTTAGACTTCAATCCAAACATGTCATCAAATTGAAAATATTTCAGGAAGCTAGCTGGCCTTCCCCTTAATTCTACCCCAGGTTAGAGAGACTCCAAGGACTATGATGACCTCACAATAGCTCTCTAATCTGAACCAATCATTCCTGATTTCCTACTGAAAATAAATAATTTCATTGGTTCTGATGGGTCAGTGGTTTCCTGCACATGGTAGCTAATGGGGTTTGTGAATCTTTGTGTTCTTATTAGTGGGCTACAAAAGTACAGTACAGAAAATCTGAACCCTTGTTCTGCTGCTTGTGAGACTCCACAGAGAAATGCATCAAAATGCACTGGAGAAAAACAAGTGAAAGAAAAACAGTGGAGAGAAAGAGCTGTGTTACTCAGAGCTCAAGTTCTGTAAAATAACATTATATTTCCAAAGATTTGCATTATTCATTAATAGTTCACTCTAAAAATAAAACGTATTAATTCATTTTATTACCTCAGGAAATAGGGTTCTTATGTGACAATGGTGTCTCTTCACAGTACCCATACCCAAATTTAAGTAGTCCATGAATCAGGCCTAAAGTAGAATAAACAGGCCTATTTCATTATCAGGCCTAAAGTAGAATAAACAGGCCTATTTCATTATCAGGCCTAAAGTAGAATAAACAGGCCTATTTCATTATCAGGCCTAAAGTAGAATAAACAGGCCTATTTCATTTCAAACTGAATAGAAATCTACTGAAAAGATCACACCACTTTAACTTTCTATGGTAATGTCTCCTTGAAGTAACCAAATATAACCCATAGACTGTGATTATTTTTAAATTAGGTCTGCTTTCAAGGGCTGCTCACACCTGGACAGTCATGGAGAAAAGCCATCAGTAGGTAAAAACTGTGTGAAAATAAACGTAATAATGTCCTTGAAGCTTTGATTGCTTGGTGAAATTCTCCATCGTCGCAGAAGTTGTCAGCACTTGCAGTGGGGTTCAATCAGATTACACTAAATCCATGGCCTAATAATGGTTGCTATCAGAGATAGAACGCAAAATGGGAGGGAAGACACGATGAATCGATGAGATGGGATGGTAGATGAGGAACTGAACTGAAGACCGGCTTCACTTTGGTCATTAAAGATCCTATGACTCCTGTCAGAAAGGCAGGAAGAGAGAGAGAGAGAGAGAGAGAGAGAGAGAGAGAGAGAGAGAGCAAAGTTGCCCTTTTGAAATTTTTAAAATATTATTTTAAAAAACTGGGAGGGGAGGGGAGCGGTTGGGGTTTGTTGCTTATTTTTATGAAGCCTTTATTTAGCCAGATTAGCTTAACTGAGATACAGAGAGTTCTGACCTACCCCAAAGGAAAGGAAGCAAACATAAACAGTTTGATGCAATGTATAGAAAAACTTACAAACGCTTCATTGCACATTCACATTGCACATATGAAAGCGCAAAAAGATGTGAAATAATGATCAGAGAGGTCTGTTTCAACATGCGCTCTGTGATCAGATAAAGTGGGTTCAACGGTCACGAGACGATAATCAGCAGGACATTTACAATGCTTCAGTGGCAATGAAATCCAACCTTTAAACTGTTTTATGTGAGCTCCAGGAGACCTGGGGCAGAGGTGGGGGGCAGGGCGAGGGGGCGTGGGTGATGGACACTGGCCTTGGGTGGGGGCTCCTGACCACAGTCTGGATCCCTCAGTCTGGCTGCTTAGTCCCAATCTGTGCACACAGCACAACTTCAACATTATTATGCTGTTGATTATGAGTAGTAGTAGTAGTGGTGGCAGAGGTAGCGGAGGAGGTGGTAGAGGTGGTGGAGGTAGAGGTAGTGGTAGAGGTAGCGGTAGCAGTAGTAGTAGAGGTAGCGGTAGCGGTAGCAGTAGTGGTAGCGGTAGTGGTAGCAGTAGCAGTAGTAGTAGAGGTAGAGGTAGCGGTAGCAGTAGTAGTAGAGGTAGCGGTAGTGGTAGCGGTAGCAGTAGTAGTAGAGGTAGAGGTAGCGGTAGCAGTAGTAGTAGAGGTAGAGGTAGAGGTAGCGGTAGCAGTAGCAGTAGCAGTAGTGGTAGCGGTAGTGGTAGCGGTAGCAGTAGTAGTAGAGGTAGAGGTAGCGGTAGCAGTAGTAGTAGAGGTAGAGGTAGAGGTAGCGGTAGAGGTAGCGGTAGCAGTAGCAGT
>JAFBMS010000429.1:112500-124253 GCA_019788955.1 Albula glossodonta
AGTTTATTCTTATATTATACTGTTAATTGTCAATCAATTTGAGCAGAAGAGTGTGAGCAGGATGACAACATTTCACACATAGGAGGTGAGAAAACTGCACAATCTCAGAAAAACATCACGTGTCATAAAAATGAATAATTTGGCAAAAACAGCTTCTGCCCGAATGACCAAGCACAGAAACACAGGTGTTTAATCAATACTGAGTTTTTATAGCAGGGTGTGCTCCCTTCCAGTAATGCTCAACTGGAAAGTGCAATTATTATCTTCTGTGATACCTTTTTACATATTTGTTAATGTTACCTTTTTATACAGTTCTTCTTCATCTAAAAAATGAATACTGATTTTCAACCAAGACAACACAAAGCAACAGAACCTGTCCATGGTTCTATAACTAGACCAATATGGCCTTAGCAGCTTAAATGCTGTGAGAGACAGCAAGGCTGTATTTGTTTCATGGGCAGGTAATCCTGACCAATAACAGTAATTATGTTTTGTTTCACATTCACACAAAGGCATCCCTATTACTACCGTTAATCGTAATTCAATTGTAAAGGGTCAGAAGCAATGCCCTGCTAAGGTCGTAAAAAATCCATCAGCATACAGTTACAGTGCGCTGGGGAAACAAACGCCATTATTCTCTCTACAATCAGTCTCGGAGCTCAAAGTGATCACGTTATCTGTAAATGTAAAAGGCAGGGTACAGCAAACAATGCGTGACTACAACACTCCGCCTCACGCAGAGAGAGAGAGAGAGAGAGAGAGAGAGAGAGACAGAGAGAGAGAGAGGTGAGCCTGCTATATGATCCCACTGTATGTGCTGCCCCCAGCGTTGGAACCGTGCAAATGCACCACAGAGACGTGCCTGATCACCTTCCAACCTCTACGATTGCCTGCCCCCACCCCCTCCCCCCCCCCCCCCCCCCTACTCCCCCGGTCTCCGATTTCTCCTTTCACTTAAATCCCACCTCTGGCGGTCGGTCCTCTGTGTCAACATATCTGAGCACCTGCGGGGGGAAGAGATTTTATTATCCAAGATATCGCGCGTCTAGTAAAACACTCTCTCGGTTTGTGCCTTTGGCAGTCTAGGCAACAGCGGTGGACATTACGAGCACATGTAGCCCTATCACTGCACCGAGCAACAGCGGCGGGCGGGCAGCGCCTGGAAATGGAATTACTGTAGTAAACCACAGGGTTATGTCGTTCGTCGTGCACATCCGACTGAGACTTAACGGAATCCCTCGCGGATCAACGGCTGCGGGACCGGAAGATTTGATTTAAGAAACCTTCCACTAAAGAAGGTTTTTCATTAACGGGAGATCCACAGAGGCGCCAGGGCAGCATAAAGCGCTGTCATTTCGGAAAGAATGCATCTTTTTAGTGCCATCTTTCTGCTGCTCATGTTAGCTGTGGTTCCCTTTGAGGTAAGACGTGCGCGCTCTTCCTTTCCTATTGCAATGATTGTGGGTCCGCGTGGACTGCGTGACAGCGTTCCCAGTCCGTCTTGAGTGGCGAAAACACAGCATGATTGTGTTCTTTTTGTGTCTGATGATGTCAGTGTTGCCATTATAACTACGGTAATCCACACTATGGGATGAAAATTATTCATTGTACGTCCTGAAAATGTGTAGCTGAGCTCTCTACCCGCTCGTGCTGCGTGTATATTGACTTTATTGCTCGCGAGGGAGAAAGTGCCTGATATGCAGATCTGCTCGCCCGTGATGAACGCGGTCGGAAACAGGGGGCTTGTCGCTCTTGCGCTCTTGGGAAGGAAAGTTAAAGGGAAAGCAAGGACATCTCCTCTAGGCATACGCAGAAATATTGTGCATAGACAAAAAAAAACATGTCCACGACCTCTTGTGTTCCTGTAGTAATGCACTGTACCGTTCTGTTGTTTTCACGGAGGGACCAAGCTGGTAGCGCTGGTATTAAAAACCCAGAGCGCCGGGCTGTGGAAACACGTGTTACGGTTTAAATTGTTATTGGGTGCAATTAAAGAGTGCTGAGAGAGTAACTGAGTTAGAAAGCCGTAGTATGGGGTCAGGTTTGTGGCTTTTGACCCCAGTGGTTCCGGCCTTTCGCATCTAAGAAAGACAGAAACCCTTCTCAGCACTAACTTAAAGTGATTAGTGGAGATCATGTACCTTCTATGATATGAATGTATGGGAAATGTGACGACTCGTCAGAAAAACGCTTTATGTAGTGGGAAAACTTGCCACCTCGAATGAGTGTTTTCCCTTCACTCTGATTGAGAATTCGGTCATAGTCCCTTAAATTATTCATTACAATCATTCAGTAGCAGCCTCTGTCGCGGTCTCCCTCTCCTCTCATCACACGTCCTCGTCCGTAATTGGACCTTGAGGGACAATTTGTTGTAAGTGCTGTCAAGTGAAATATTCATACTAAACGCCTCAAACCCATCTCACAACGTAATGCAGCAAGCATAAACAATTAATGAATTCTGCTCCCGATCCCATATGTGAAATGAAACGAATAGCCTGCGCCACGCGACAGAGTTGTAACCCTAACACGCAGTTCTCTTAAAGTGTATTCATGAAATATTCAACGGCCTTTGATGAGAAACAGTGCGCCACAAACTTCCGGCGTGGCTGTTTGTGAGGTGTCAGTAGTTGTTTGTGGATCCAAACAGCACGGCCGCGGGCACGGGCCTGCCCGACCAGCGCACGCCTCTCTCTCTCTCTCTGTTTCTATCTCTTTCTCTCTGATTGTGCAGCGCTGTTTTGGCCGAGATGCAGGCGGGGAATGAGCAGTAGCCCTAATACATTAAACATCAGCAGCTGTAGCAAAATGCAGGTGTCGCGGGGAGATCCTCTCTCTCAGTCTGCGTTTTCAGCTGCACTCTGGCCCTCTGAATCTTCACATGAGAGTGTGCTTTTAGAGCTGAGGACACATGTATAAACATGCTGACACTTTTAACTGGGTATATTATAAACTGACACAGAGCGGTGGCTCCCTCAGCACCCACCCTACTCCTTACGCTCACACTCCTGCACATGACTGAAAATAAAACCACAAAGTGAGTGTACATCTGTCTGTGTGCTACATGTTACTGGCCCTTTGGCTTTAGTTTTTGAAATTAATAAGGCATAATTAAAATGGTGCTTCCAGGTTAATTCCCTTCCCAGTGCCTCTGGATTACTGAGTTGCGGATTTCTGAGGATGGTTCTGCTGTGAAGTTGCTGAAAAAGTTCCATCAATGGCGCAAACGTTGATGGAAACAGATGCACAATTAGAGCCATCTTTGAACTGGGGATCAAGACCACAGCATGTTTATCCATACATTATTATCATACCAGGAAAAAAGTACGCCAAATACTTCTCACACAGTGAAATACACAGTATCCAACTAAGTTTGACAGAGACAATTGCTTCCTCTTAGACTCCAAAAAACTCTGCTATACTTCAACTGAATTCAAATAATTAACAGCTGATTACATTTCAAATCAACATGTTTTGTTTATCAAGCATGAATCGAGTAGCTCAGATGAAGTCCATTGGCCGGAAAAAAACCTGGGGGTGGTATCATGGGCAAGGTGCTAGCCAATCCCTGGTCTAGTTTGATGTCTCCATGGAAACTTTCAATTCCCACTGGACTCAATCCCTGTCTGTGATACCCTACCCCCGTGTGTATTCTCATGTGAATTTGAGTATTTGAATGTGATTTGGTACGCGTTGCTTGTAACTGGTAACAGTGCTGCCCCGTGCCCACACTCCCATTCTTTGACCTAGTCTCTCTTGAAAGAAGTCGTACCTTATGGAGACAACCAGGTAAAATAAATTGTAAATTCCAAATAAATAAATAAATAAAATAAACTGAAAGCAATCATTTTAATGTGTACCCTCTTGTAAAGCCGTCCCCTGAGTAGAGCTGTATTCTCATGCACAGCCAGGCCCGTGCGACTGTGTCTTAATTTATGATCAAGCCGAAGACACCGCTGATCAGTTGTTTGGTCACCTTATATTTTGTGATCATTTTTTAATATATTTTTTAATATTTTACCTTACACCTTACACGGTACATGAACAAACTGGAATATTCATCACATTCTGGCCTCTTCTTGCGAGGCTGCGCTCCACTGTCACGGACAACTTCTCGCCGCTGTTCGGTCACCGTTTCGGGGGAGGCATAAGAGGCTGTGGTTGATATTTCTCGGGAGGGGTCAGGTCGTTTTGCGTAAGTAAGCAATCAAGGTCCACGAGATTACTCTCACGTGGAGACGGCATGGGGGCGCCCTGCCTTCTGACGGCTCCGACTGGGAAGTTATCGGCCCGATCTGACTTTCTAATAAGATGGAACTGCTCGTATAACTCATACCTCACTAGCGGTGATTGAAATAACAGTGTTCATGTTGTCAGGGTTCGGCTGTGTGCCAGTCCTATGGCAGAGGTCATAGCTGTGACTGATAATCATGATTAAAGTAATACATTTATCCAGATGGAAGTCCTATATGATGCCACCATTAACTTTTAACAGAGGCCTTTTTCCCAGCCAGTATACGGTAAAGCCTCCATGCATTCCAGTGTTTTTTTTTTAAAAGGTACAAAGACATATACACAGGCTAGATACAAATGCAAAATATCTGCAAAATATCTGCAAAGTGATTTCGCTGCAGGAATGAAATTTGAAATGAAATATTACCTTGTTGGCAAATGTTAACTTTGCATTAGGTGATTGTGGTGAGTTTCAAAAAAGAAAATGAAAAATTGGAAATAAAGGTGACTCATGATATATTGTCAATGAAACATCATACTTTTGACCAGCTGCATTTAAACAGCTGACTGGCTGGAAAACACAATGTCATTAAGATACTGTGTTTTTATGTTGAGTGGGTTAGCTATTGTTAGTTGAGTAACTGTAATGTAAACCATTTTTCATCCATTTTTCACACCTAGAATCCTGGGCCTCAGGATAGCTTGCAGTGGGCCTTTCAGTCCTGGAGAGTGCGACCACTTATGATTATTCTCTGCACTGTAATGTTGTGGAGTTCATAGTTTATGGCAATAATCATATTTCAGAAGATATTGGATGATGGCCTTGGATTTATTGCTTTTAGATGTGCATTTGCATCCGGCGGTCTGACTCAGGCAGACTCTAATGGGAGGGAAAAATTATGAAGGAGAGCTTTTGAACCACCTCACACCGAAAAACATTCATCTCACTCCATTCATGCACTCTCAGGTCACTGCACTGAGTAGTAGGTGTTACGTTGACGTAAGAACAGTACGCTTTTGTTCAGATTCAGTAGGCGCTGATTAGTATGCGATTTCAGACGCAGACGGTGTGTTTCTGAACTCAGGTCATTGATTGGCTGAACAGTCTGAACACCTTTTTTTTTCCAAGGCCTGACCTTTCCACTTTACGATATCAGTGTCATCACTCTCTAGCGGCCTCTCCTGGCCAGCTTGGCACCTGCAACTCTGAGAGTGTATGCTGACTTTAGTAGTCATGTGATGTCACTGGAAGTAATCGGTGATACGCCAGCAATGTGAATGGAAGCGAGGGCCAGGTGTCCCCTGAATTATCATATGTTCATGGTGGGTGAGGGTCACTGGGGTGGGCTGCTGGATTCTGCTTGGGGTGGGGAAAAAACAAGAACCAAAAAAACAAAGACAGCCACCATGGGCCTGCAGGATTGAATGCTGACACCTCACCTGTAACGGTAGGTGCAGTTTATGCTTCACGTGGCAAATCCACACCTGCGGGCCCCTCGTCTCATGGCAGTCTGGTCTGAGGAGCGAGAGCCGCCACTCTCCCCGTCGCCATGGTTCCTCGCTCACCTCGCAGGTTCCCGCACCAAAGCGCTGCGTGCCGCTCTGCGCTTGAGGTGTTTGTGGAGGTGGTGGTGGTGGGGGGGGCTATCTTTTTGTGTGATCCCCACCATGCACTGTGTGTCGCCTGCCCTCTGTTTCAGTAACCAGCTTAATTAGCCTCCCTCATCTCCCTCATCGTGAACAGCTGTTCCGTGTGGTCTCATTATGTACATGTGTATTGGTGCGTGGGCTGTCAGCTAATGGAGAAACACACGCATCAGCTGGGGTCTGACCAGCAACAGGGCGAAACTCCCTGAAAGGAAAAGGTGGACAATGAAGACAATGAAGTGGAGATGAAGAGGAGGAGGAGGAGGAGGAGGAGGAGAGGAAGAATACTGATGACACGATAGTGGTTCAGTTACACACCTCTGAAAGCAGTGTGGTGAAACTCAGAGCTAATGATGGCAATGGGTATGCTGCTTTTACTCCAGCCCCTGCTGTCAATCAGATAATTAATTTAATAATCAGCTAAATTAGTCATGTTGATTTGCATATCATGCATATGAAGTAGCTATCCTGGAGGGCTGCAGTGACTGCAGGTTTAACTCCAGTCCTGTAGGGGGCAGTGTCTGCAGGTTTAACTCCAGTCCTGGAGGACTGCAGTGTCTGCAGGTTTAACTCCAGTCCTGGAGGGCTGCAGTGTCTGCAGGTTTAACTCCAGTCCTGTAGGGGGCAGTGTCTGCAGGTTTAACTCCAGTCCTGGAGGGCTGCAGTGTCTGCAGGTTTAACTCCAGTCCTGGAGGGGGCAGTGTTTGCAGGTTTAACTCCAGTCCTGTAGGGGGCAGTGTCTGCAGGTTTAACTCCAGTCCTGGAGGGCTGCAGTGTCTGCAGGTTTAACTCCAGTCCTGTAGGGGGCAGTGTCTGCAGGTTTAACTCCAGTCCTGGAGGGGGCAGTGTCTGCAGGTTTAATTCTAGTCCTGGAGGGCTGCAGTGTCTGCAGGTTTAACTCCAGTCCTGGAGGGCTGCAGTGTCTGCAGGTTTAACTCCAGTCCTGGAGGGCCGCAGTGTCTGCAGGTTTAACTCCAGACCTGGAGGGCCGCAGTGTCTGCAGGTTTAACTGCAGTCCTGGAGGGCCGCAGTGTCTGCAGGTTTAACTCCAGTCCTGGAGGGGCCAGTGTCTGTAGGTTTAACCCCAGTCCTGCAGGGGGCAGTGTCTGCAGGTTTAACTCCAGTCCTGGAGGGCCGCAGTGTCTGCAGGTTTAACTCCAGTCCTGGAGGGGCCAGTGTCTGCAGGTTTAACTCCAGTCCTTGAGGGCTGCAGTGTCTGCAGGTTCAACTCCAGTCCTGGAGGGCTGCAGGTTATGCAGGTTTAACTTCAGTCCTGGAGGGGCCAGTGTCTGTAGGTTTAACTCCAGTCCTGTAGGGGGCAGTGTCTGCAGGTTTAACTCCAGTCCTTGAGGGCCGCAGTGTCTTCAGGTTTAACTCCAGTCCTGGAGGGCCACAGTGTCTGCAGGTTTAACTCCAGTCCTGGAGGGGCCAGTGTCTGTAGGTTTAACCCCAGTCCTGTAGGGGGCAGTGTCTGCAGGTTTAACAGGACTGGAGTTTGAGATCCCTGCAGTGGAGAGTGCAGATCACACTGAGTTGCCTAGGCTGCTTTCTTCATTGCATTGATCTGCCTCCCTGGGTAGTGATGAAAGTACACAGTATGATTAGAAAAACATGGATTTTTGAAACAGCTATTTTAGTGTCTCTTATATCACCTTGAGAGCATTTTTGACTGAAAAACATAGTAGGAGGCATTTAAAAAAAAAGAATTTAAAAATAAAAAACAGCCATCTGTGTTCCTTTCAGCCCCCCATTTTAGATCAAAACTTTGTTAGGTTTTGTTATTGTGTTGCAGACAGTGGCTCTCCAGCGGCAGGCTGTTGTTTTGTGTCTTCAGTAAAACCACAACACACCCCAGTAAAGCTACCCACAGCCTGTCTATGCACAGCTTCTCTGTTTGACTGAGTAAAAAACAACCATTTCGTCCTCACTCAGACTGCAGTTAGAGGAAAGGATCTCACTGAGAGAAGGCATCAGGCCAAGACGCTGATGACGTGGAGTTAAGCTCTTAATTATAAGTGTCTGTTCATAAACAGCTGCATAGAAGGGCATTATGTAGTCTGTCACCCATACTATAACAGAGAGTATGCCTTCATGTTATAACGTTATAATGTTATAACATTATATAATATGTTATCCATGCTGTAACTGGCATTACATCATTTGTTGTTCATGCTTACAATTGGCATTATATAATATTGCATCCATCTTGCAACTGGTATTATATTTCATGTAATGAATGCTTATAATTACCTTTATGTAATGTGTTATATATATTGCTGTTTCGTAATGTGTTATCCATGCTTCTGATTAGCATTATGCAGTGTGTTATCCATGCTGTACTGGGTGCTGTGTGAAATATGTTACCCATACCATGCTATAACAGACCATGGGCTTGGCTCTTTCAAATACACATAGTCTCTGTAAGAACATATACCTTTCAGTATAACCATTAACCAAAGGTTAAACAATCAATGTAATAAAGTCATGTCCTAGTTCACTACATTTCTTTGCATCCCCAATATATTTGCATATTTATGGTGAAAAAATGCACCCAAATAATAAAACAAAGTCTAAATGGAGATTTGCTTCCCTGTTTGTGCATAATCATCTCTAAGTGAAGATCGGTTACTCGTTTGAACCGCGCCGTGTTCTAGATTCTTAACTGCTTCATCGGGGGCCTTCTGAGGCCTGCCTCGGAATGTTGATTAATGAATGTTCTCCAGGGTCAGTTCAGATTCTAAGCATAAAATTCAGTTTGAAATGGAGAGCTGATTTCAGAGTCTTGCAGAGTGTGATCTCAGCAGGGCTACAGACTGGAGAAGTGGGGAGGTGGGCTTTCACTCAACACCTCCCCTCCCATCAAAGAGCACCTCCTCTGTGATGTGTTCTTCTACATCTTTCTTTAAAAGCCTGCCTTTCCTGCCCTGATACTCTGTGAGCCATGTGTGACATCCCTCAGTTTTAAAATGTGCTGTGGACTAAATGTATGAGTAGTTGCACTGTCAAAGTGCAACCTTTTGCCAAAATATTTCCTGCATATGCTTGAGCGGGTGTCACAGATGTGACTTGCTGCTGTCCTGCCTGTAACGCCACTGAGTAAATGAAAGGGACATTACTTTTACAAGTGTTTAGGCTAAGCCCCGTGTCACAATGCAGGAAAGGCAGCCGGAGGGGGTCGGGAGGGCCAAACATCATTTGCCACAACACTCCCCCTTCCACCAAATGCAGCGCTAACTGCTTACGGGTGTCTTCACATGGGTGAAAATTGGCTGAAATATAACACTTTTCATGGTAGATGAAAGAGACACCTCTTGAGCAAATGTCACTTTTTGTAGTGCAAACATGAAGATCTAGATTTATGACCAGCCACTCCATCCAGGGGCAGTGTGGGAAGGACTGGGTACCGCTATGTGTGAAGTCATGTAGCTATTTCGGGAAGTGTATGTCCATCCAGTGTAATATAATGTGATTTTGATTATCAGTTCCATTACAGCAGTAACAGGTGTGGCTAAACACATATGTCGTACCTACATTCATTCATCTTACGTCACATCAGTTTACGTAATGCTTACCGAAACACAGGGGCGTAGGAACTGGGGGGGACAGGGGAACATACCCCCCCCCCCAACATTTTTGTCCCCCGCCCCCCCCCCCCCCCATAAAACAGGCCTGTTGAATTTTCATTTCTCTATTTGAGTCTCGTAGCAAGTTGCATCCCTCTCAATATCCAGCTCTCACCCATGCCCCTGCTTACACACATCCACTGAGCTGGAGGACCTGAGCTGTCATTGGGGTTTTTGGTTGTTTTTTAATGTGCTGTCTATGGCAGACGTTATCACTGAAAACACGAGGAGAATTAACACAGAAACTCTCTTTCGCATGGTGCCTGAACAGCAGAAACCTGTAGGAAACAATGTCCCTCAGGCAAGTGATAAAGAAGTGAGTGTGGGGGGCGGGGGGGGGCATCCTTACCAGAGGCTGGGTGTTTTGCTGCCCTCTCACTGTCACGTTGTGCTACACTCAGCCCCCCAGGCATGCATTGCCACGGGTTTCATCAGCTCTCCACCTGTGCAGTCTCGTCTCCACCGTCTGCCAGGTAATTACAGGTAATCCATGAGGCCGGTGGTCCACGACCTCTGCAGCTGCTGGCCCTTTAAGGTTGTCATAGCAATTTAAAAGTGATAAGATGATCAAACTGTCACCCAGAAAAAAAAAGCAACAACATCCTTTAGATCCTTTTTTATTGTATTTATCTTGTATTGTACCAGGGAGGATCCACTGCAGTATGAAACCTCTTTTTCCCAGCCAAGAAGGATGTTATTTACTGACACAGATATTCAGACGTACCGCAAAATTAAACTTTGTACAGTTAGTTAGCAGGCACTCTCATACTGCCTGACTTGATCTTTTAAAACACTGTCCGTTTGTACAGATAGTAACTGAGGCAATTAAGGTGAAGAGCCTCGGTCAAGGTTATGGAATCTAACCTTCATCCTCTGAGTTACAAGCACAGCACTCAAACCATTATACTGCAGCCCCCCTTTGCTTTGTGCAATTAGATGTCCTTCATTCTCAGAAAGGTTAGCAAAAGTGGAATTCTGCTTTTATGAGATCAGTTGCACTGCGATACCAGGGGAAAATGGATGCGATGGATTTCACTGGCAGAAAAAGAGCAGAAGTGACAAAATGTACCTGCAGTAAAATGGCAGTTAAAACACACACATGCGCGCACATACACGCAGAAACATGCTAATTTAAAATAAGTGGCTGAAATCGCTGGCGGTGAGCTCAGTGCCACAGAGCAGCGGGTGTCGGTACGTTTTTATCCCAGTCTCTCCTCTTGATTAAATAATTACTCCATTATTGCCTAAATGAGTCATCTCGGTTTGCGCATGACACGGTTATATTCTGTGTTTTAATGCAGAGGTGTGTGCATATGGCTGAATGAGTAGCCTTGCCAATTAAGGCGGCGTTAATGTACTCCGCACGTGCTCAGTGCTGAGCTTGTGTGCCATGCTACGTGCCGTGATGTATTCATAAGGTTGAAAACACTCCTGCATGGTGAAAATTCCAATGAAACATGAATGCCATGCATTATACATATTTAATGATAAATAAATAAATAGCTTAAGCCCATATGAGAGACTAAATTTGTCCTGAGTATTGGTGAAATTGATGTTTTCATTTGAAATGTTCCCTGATTCACATATATTTAACTGGTGCTGTGGGGCAGGGGTGGCCATCTTTTTACAGGATGTGGTTGTTTTTTTCATCACAAACTCAGGTGCATTAAACATATAATTGGCTGTGCTAATCTGTCATTGAAGTTCTGAGTGACAAAACACATACACACACACACACACTCCATAGTACTCCAGGACCCAGGATGAATACTGCTGTTCAAGTGTGATTTTTTTTATTTTCTCTCCTCAAACTGGACTCGCTGTGACCTGCCGATGTGATCCTTGATTGTAGCACATCCTGTGATGTGCAGTGTAGTGTGAAAGAGTACAGAAATGAAGAGAGAGCGAGACTATATTGGAAAAGAAGATTAATTTAACCTTTCCTGTGACCTTTGACCCCACTCCCTGTGGTCTCTATAATTGGTCAGTCTTATGATTTTCCCATTGCTCATTATCTGTGTCTGATTGGTCGGATGCAGCACTTTGAAAGTGCTGGGATGTTGTTGCGTGCAAATGCAAATGTATGCTAATTGACTGTGTGATGTGGGGGAGAGATGTGCATGTTAATGACCTCATTAATGAGTGCAGGCAATTCCCCATATATCTCACACCAGCCCGAGCACAGACAGGAACCAAAGGTGTCCTTTTATACAGCTCTGTGTGTGTGTGTGTGTGTGTGTGTGTGTGTGTGTG
>JAFBMS010000430.1:0-123030 GCA_019788955.1 Albula glossodonta
TGTGTGTATGTTCACGTGCATTATGTTTGTGTATGTGTGTGTGTGTTCACCTGCATGTGTTTGTGTATGTGTTTCACCTGCATTATGTTTGTGTATGTGTGTGTATGTGTTCACCTGCATTATGTTTGTGTATGTGTGGTTGTGTTCACCTGCATTATGTTTTGTGTTTGTGTGTTTCACGTGCATTATGTCTGTGTATGTTGTGTGTGTTCACCTGCATTATGTCTGTGTATGTGTGTTCACCTGCATTATGTTTGTGTATGTGTGTTCACGTGCATTATGTCTGTGTGTGTGTGTTCACGTGCATTACGTCTGTGTGTGTGTGTTCACGTGCATTATGTCTGTGTATGTGTGTTCACCTGCATTATGTTTGTGTATGTGTGTTCACCTGCATTATGTTTGTGTATGTGTGTTCACCTGCATTATGTTTGTGTATGTGTGTTCACCTGCATTATGTTTGTGTATGTGTGTGTATGTGTGTCACCTGCATTATGTTTGTGTTTGTGTGTTGTTCACGTGCATAGTTACTCTGTGTATTTGTTCACGTGTTCATTCGTCTGTGTATGTGTTTCACGTGCATTATGGCTGTGTGTGTGTTTTGTGTTCACATGCATTATGTCTGTTATGTGTGTTCACATGCATTATGTTTGTGTATGTGTGTGTGTGTGTTCACCTGCATTATGTTTGTGTATGTGTGTGTAGTGTTTCACCTGCATTATGTTTGTGTATGTGTGTGTGTTCACGTGCATTATGTCTGTGTATGTGTGTATGTTCACGTGCATTATGTCTGTGTATGTGTGTATGTTCACGTGCATTATGTCTGTGTATGTGTGTATGTTCACGTGCATTATGTCTGTGTATGTGTGTCTGTTCACGTGCATTATGTCTGTGTATGTGTGTATGTTCACGTGCATTATGTTTGTATATGTGTGTATGTTCACGTGCATTACGTTTGTGTATGTGTGTTCACGTGCATTATGTCTGTGTATGTGTGTTCACGTGCATTACGTCTGTGTATGTGTGTGTGTTCACCTGCATTATGTTTGTGTATGTGTTCACATGCATTATGTCTGTGTATGTGTGTGTGTTCACGTGCATTATGTCTGTATATGTGTGTATGTTCACGTGCATTACGTTTGTGTATGTGTGTGTGTATGTTCATGTGCATTATTTTGTGTATGTGTGTGTATGTTCACGTGCATTACGTTTGTGTATGTGTGTGTATGTTCACGTGCATTACGTTTGTGTATGTGTGTGTATGTTCACGTGCATTACGTTTGTGTATGTGTGTGTGTATGTTCATGTGCATTATGTTTGTGTATGTGTGTGTATGTGTTCACGTGCATTACGTTTGTGTATGTGTGTGTGTATGTTCACGTGCATTACGTTTGTGTATGTGTGTGTGTATGTTCATGTGCATTATGTTTGTGTATGTGTGTGTATGTGTTCACCTGCATTATGTTTGTGTATGTGTGTGTATGTGTTCACCTGCATTATGTGTGTGTGTGTGTGTGTGTGTTCACGTGCTTTATGTGTGTGTGTGTGTGTGTGTGTTCACCTGCATTATGTTTGTGTATGTGTGTGGTGTTTCACCTGCATTAGTTTTTGTATTGTGTTGTATGTGTTCACCTGCATTATGTTTGTGTTTGTGTGTTCACGTGCATTATGTCTGTGTATGTGTGTATGTTCACGTGCATTATGTTTGTGTGTGTGTGTGTGTATGTTCACGTGCATTATGTCTGTGTATGTGTGTATGTTCACGTGCATTATGTCTGTGTATGTGTGTGTGTTCACGTGCATTATGTCTGTGTATGTGTGTGTGTTCACGTGCATTATGTCTGTGTATGTGTGTGTGTTCACGTGCATTGTCTGTGTATGTGTGTGTGTTCACGTGCATTATGTCTGTATGTGTGTTCACGTGCATTATGTGTATGTGTGTGTGTTCACGTGCATTCTGTCTGTGTATGTGTGTATGTTCACGTGCATTCTGTCTGTGTATGTGTGTTCATGTGCATTATGTTTGTGTATGTGTGTGTGTGTTCACGTCATTATGTCTGTATGTGTGTGTGTTCACGTGCATTATGTGTGTGTATGTGTGTATGTTCACGTGCATTATGACTGTGTATGTGTGTTCACATGCATTATGTCTGTGTATGTGTGTTCACGTGTATTATGTCTGTGTATGTGTGTATGTTCACGTGCATTATGTTTGTTGTATGTGTGTGTGTGTTCACGTGCATTATGTCTGTGTGTGTGTGTGTGTTCACGTGCATTATGTCTGTGTATGTGTGTGTGTTCACGTGCATTATGTCTGTGTATGTGTATGTTCACGTGCATTATGTCTGTGTATGTGTTCACCTGCATTATGTTTGTGTATGGGAGCCATGTGGAGAGTAAGTTGGGTGCAAAAATAGGGCAATAAACAGTCACTTTAAAAAGTAAATGGGGATAAAATGTTTTCGACCAAGAAAAATGTCCCCCAGGAGCCAGGGGTGTGCAAAGCAGAATAATGCGTAGCGGGTGAGGATGTAATGAACTGGAAACGATGACGGGCAGAACGGCTTCCATGGCGTCCCCCACATGCATAGGGAGATGGTTAAAACGCTGTACTGGAGCTCCGTCCCTGAAAGATGCAAACACAGCCCTGTGGCTCTGATAAGGCAAAAGCCTTCCCCCTGATCTCAGTCTTCTGCATCACTTCAGTAACAATTCACTTCGGCATACTGAAATTCATCACATTCCTCTGTCTAGTTCCTGTACCATTCAACCACACACTTGAAAAATTAAATCACTTCATACTGTACGTTTCATTTTAGATGAAGTAAAAATGTATATTCCTTCCTCACACAAGTGTATATCTGTACTGTTAGTTTAAAAATTTCAGCCTCCATAGAAACATTAGAGCTATTTAATGATTTGGGGGAAATGACGGAAAAGCAACACGGCACATACAACAACTGGAAGGATTCTCAGGGACCTGCAGAATGACCTCAGCAATCTGGACTGAAATGGAAAGTTCTCCAAGAGGAGTTGTCTTACTATAAGTGACAAGTGGTAGCCTTTGGCAGGGACTGTTTTGTGTGGCCCATTTCTAGCTTTCCTGTCTGAAATCACTATCCTCTATCACCATTTGTGCTGTAATGCCCCAAAACAATGCAATAGGTCCGCTCCAACAGCACACACAAAAAAAAAAAAAAAAAAAATCAGCAAATTCAGTAATCACCAAGATTAACTTGGACTGCAAAGAAAACAGATGAGAATCATGGCCTTTGTAAGTAAAGCGGTTCTTTGGCTCTCGTGTTCGCACTGTTGTAACATCATTTTAACACAACCAAAGCTTGTCTGCATTATGTGACCAGAGCCTCACAGCAGACTCCTGGTTCTGGAGGGCCGAGGTGCCGTTTCGTGTGACCAGGGCCTCACAGCAGACAGAGTGGGATGAGCACGGTGTGCACAGTGCAGGCCTGCTGGTTCTGGAGGGCCGAGGTGCCGTTTCGTGTGACCAGGGCCTCACAGCAGACAGAGTGGGATGAGCACGGTGTGCACAGTGCAGGCCTGCTGGTTCTGGAGGGCCGAGGTGCCGTTTCGTGTGACCAGGGCCTCACAGCAGACAGAGTGGGATGAGCACAGTGTGCACAGTGCAGGCCTGCTGGTTCTGGAGGGCCGAGGTGCCGTTTTGTGTGATCAGACTCCATCTCCTTCACTCCCAGAGACCATGGGCTCAGAAAGAGTGCCATATCTCAAAACAACATGGGGCAGGACACTTTGACAAGCACCGTCTGGCACTCTCCTGAGGCCCTTTGAACTTCGCGCTCAGATCGGTGATTAAATATTTAGCATTACAATCGCTCCTGACTTAAGAGGGGTCTCTGTGAGGAGTCCGCTCCTGTAAATCATCCTCTCTTCATGAGAATGTTCTTCATAATGTCCCATTTCAGAAACAAACAGAGAACATCAATCACACATCATTCCTAACCAATAAACACACAGCCAATGCCGAATGTGAAACGGGTACTCTGTGAGACAGTCACATAAGAGGATATTTGAACATATAAGTTATGACTGGTAAAGGTGATCCACTATAATCAGATACAAGTTTGATATTCATATTTATACATTGTGTGTGTGTATGTGTGTGTATGTTCGTGTGCGTACACATTTGTGCACTGCATGTAGTACTCAAAGCTAGTATCGCGTATCAAATCTAGTGTATATATGAAAGTATCTAGTGAAATATATGAAACCCTTACTGAAATTCTTCAAATATCATGTACCATTTTAAGTGACAACACAAACTGTATTCCAAATGGAGTGTCTGTAGTTTCAAGCAACAAGCAGAATGCCATCAAATCTGTGTAGAATTAAAGACTTATTTTCATTTTAAAGTCGAAAAATAGATCGAGGTGGAAAACAGGAAAATGTGTAGTATTCAATATATGGGCTTTCAAGTGATAATTGAATGTTATTCATATATGAGTGCACACTGTTTTTTGGTTATTCTGGAGAAGTTGCAGCTGCTGCCATGGGACCTTTTTCCTTTTACTGAAAGCAGTTTGAGAAAATCTCAACAGACCTTGATACAATTACTGTGGCTTCCCTGTCCATCTACACCACTTCTGACCACACTGCCCTAAACCGCGGGGAATAGAACCAACTATCTGGCAGAAGATTTGGTCAGTCAGGCATCAAATGCGGGGCCTTTTCTCTCACACTCTCTGCTGCGGAGAGCTACGCCAGGGGGATCCTGCATTGTGCCTTTTCTCACACTTTTCCTCCTCAGACACAAGGGGTAGAACCTGGTCCAGGAAGAGGCGCACCCGAAAGCAGTCATGAGTCTAGTCCGCCACGCTCCGCTGTGTGCCTCCACTTTTTGTAGGAAAAAAAAAAAAAGCACAAGTACATTTCTTGTTTGTCTTTAAAAGGCCTGTGGGTTAGTGGGTGGGGTGGGCGGTTGTATTTCCTCTTTTGTGGACTGGGTTTTTTCCCCATTTTCCCCCAGTAAAAATGAAGGAAAGATGTGAATCTCTCTGGAGCTCACCTCCCCTCTGCTTCTCAGAGCCTTCCAGCGCTTTGTGTGTTTTTTTTCCTTCAGAAATAATGTTATTCATGAGCCATTACCATGTGTAAAATGGGTGTAAAAATTAACCTTTTACATCAATCTATTTTCACAGATTATAAATGCATCCAATAGGGATCGAATTTACTCAAACATAGAAAAATGTACTGAATAACAGCTGATCAAATCAGCATTTGAATTTTATCACACCAAAAACTGTAAAAGAGAAACATACAATTCCTAAAATCCTTTGAGCCCTGACATACATTCATCTTGGCTATTTTTATTTTGTTAAACCTATTCCTGGCTGAAACAGACCTCTCTATTAATCCAAGTGATTCTCACTATATACTATAATATAATTGTATTAGCAGTTTAATATATTCCATATTGCCTCTCCACCATGCAAATTGTGACAGGGTGCTTAATATACAGAACTGCCATTCACTGCTTTACTCTGAAGGGTGCAAAATAAAAAAACAGTCTGGGAAAGCGCAATTCAGTCCAGATAAGTTTATCAGTTACAATCAATACTCGCTATATTTTTGAAGTCAAACTATTCAATCAAACAGACCGATTTTTTTGGGTTTTAGTGACTTAACTGCATGAGAAAAAACTGTTGATGAACCCACTTAATAATGAGAACTGTAAAATTTGTGGAAGACTGTTTATTCTGAGATAGAGAATAAAAACAGCACAAAACTGCAATAAAATCAATTATTCCACAGATTCTCCATGTTTCTTTTCACAAGTATGGTTTATGTCCTTTATTCAAGAATAAATGATTTGTAATAACATAATAAGCAATTATGTTACCATAACTGCTTTTTCAAAATAATAGCCATCATAATGCAGCAAATTACAAATCATCGCCAAACACCAGGCACTACATAACAACACCCCACATCACTTGCCTTCTCAATATGTATAACTAAAAAAAGGTTTGTGGCCAGACGCCACAGAGGTTTATAAATGATGCCATCTCTCCCTAAATAAAAAATTATGATGTTGATTTATGAAACTATCCTGGCAGTGCAGTCACATTTGCAAAGAGAACAATGCAACAAAAAGTGCCTTTCTTTATTATTTATTATCGGCACTCTGAAGCACTGCACAACAGGGGAGACATTTGCAGCAAATATGGAGCATTAAACGGTCTTCCCAGAACCCCCAGGCTGCCGTGTGCTGGAGAGCCGAGCGGAGGTGTGTCCAAAGCAACATAACTGCTTTAGACAAAAACCTGCAGCAGCTCTGAACGCTGAAAACAGCACAATACCGTTATGGCTGCCATTCCGGCTCTGCTCTGTGTGATGTCTCAATTAACTACATATATACCTGCTAACCGGCTCAAACTGATAACAAACATTACAAATGTCCAATCTCTATTCACTACATATATACCTGCTAACCAGCTCAAACTGATAACAAACATTACAAATGTCTGAGATGCCTCTGTACATCTGATTTACTTAGTGAGAAGGCCAACTGTTTTCCACAAACTCTTTATTTTACACAATGTGTTCAGGGAGTTGATTTTCCACTTCAAATATTAAAAAAAGGTCTATTGCAATGTCTGTACATTAGAATAGTCAGTAGAATGATTCAACACTCCATTTTCCCATGCAGATGTTAGTAGTTTGAGGTAAAATGACATTTTTTTTTAGAAACATTCAGGCAATGGGTTATATTCACATACAGGTATTATAATCTCATGAGCATGGCACTGGAGATCTACTGCTATATACCTTTGTAGGCTAACCTCTCTCAGAGACAGACAACAGAGAAACTGTGACCGTGTTCCTTTTTTACATCTGCTCAACTGAGTGCAGGGGATATTCATATATGAGTTAAATATACATCTTTAGGACTTCTGAGAAGAGATACACATCTGCAAATATTACCATAATGTGCTTGAGCATCAAGACTACAGATTCATGTTTAGGACAGGGTTTCATCGGTAAGGGATGCATCTCCCATTGATGTCTGAGTATAGTGGATCATTTCTATTACAGACAGCAGTGGAGCATAATGGTCAGGAAGCCAGTCATATCTCAGAGCATGTAGGCTCAGCCCCCACTCTGGCTACTGCTATTGTACCAAACAAGGTACTTCACCTAAATTGCTTCAGTAAATATCCAGCTACATAAATGGACAGTGTGTAGAACTGTGTGCTGTATAAGTTGCTCCGGATAAAACTATCTGCTATTGCGCAGGATGTAAACAAACTCAATCCTGTTTTCTCTACAAGGTGCCTGATTCTAATTTGAGGGACAAGGGCATTTGGTGAATGGAGAACAGTTCAAGGTAATGTCGACTCACAGTTTAGTTAATTTTGTTTTAAGACTGCAGTACACATCTACCAAACAGCTGCTCCTACTGGTTCAATGAATATTCCCCTACTCCAGCCATTTATACTTTCTGCTGTGTTGAGTTCACCTAAGCTGTCACCTACATTGCAGTAGATGGTGTGTACAAAAACACAGGCACCAAAGCAAATAAATGTCATTAAGTCTATCGCAGTAAAACTGAACAATCTCTTAATAGAAATATAAACCTTCTCACCAGTGGCTTAGTTAGCTAGGCCTAAACATTAGAAAAAGGCCCAGTTAGTTTTACAAGGTGTGTTTTGATTAATTAAAATATCTCCCATACAAAGCATAAGAATTTCCAATGAGTTGCAGTGTATTAAATAGTTAACTAATGACTTCTTTACAGCAATTACACATCACATTTCTCAAAAAGGTTTTCATTAAAAATGCACAAAAATTGACTGCAGTTACAAAATACTCCAATAAAAACCTAATGCCACAAATGAAGAGTAAGTGTGTGCTGGAGCTTTGTCATTATTAGGAGGGGAAAATATTCCAGGTCAAGGTCAGCAAACCAAAATCCTTCAAGGTGAAGCTTAAGAAATCCCAAATTTACTCAAGCTTTGCTGTGGGGAGACCTTGGGCTCTAGACTGTTCTTTGGAAAAGCTAATGTCCATCTGCCTTTCAAATGAACCTTGGGCTGTAGACTAGTTCTTGGAACAGCTCCTCCGGCCTTTCAAATGAACCTTGGGCTGTAGACTGTTCTTTGGAAAAGCCCATGGCCATCGGCCTTTCAAACATGGTTCTACTGGTCACCATGTGTCAGTATGTGCAAAAGAAGAGATGTCCCAGAAGAACACCCTGAAACCCAAGCAATATAATATAAGCACACCTATAGGCTATAAAGTTAGCAATTTTGCAAAATAATCCAGAGTCATCAAAATGAAGACAAACTACAAGTTCAGAGACTAATTTCTCAAATAAAAAAGGAACTGCCAAACACACTGCAGATTACAGAATCCGATGGATCCACCAATTAAATCAGACATTTTTTCCCTTTACTAAAATTTCACTTCTTCCATTCCTCCCGAGAGACTGTCATGCCCTTTGTGCGAACTCTGCAGAACCTTACAAAATCAGACACTTCTAATATGATCCTTTCAATTTAAAGATGAAGCCACTTCTACGGGAAAAACCGTTTTCCCTGAGTATGATGGCCAAATGCAGCACAATTACATGCAATCATATGACCATATGACCCAGATATAAAAATAACTGCTTTTAACCACGGTATTACATTAAAAATATTACAAGTGAGAGTTAAGAGCTGGAAAAACCTTGAAAAGGAAACTGAAGAGGGAAACCCGGTTTTGAACTTGACCAATGAAACAGCATCTCATAGCTTTCCAGCACTCACTGATGTGATACCTGTAGATATATGTTGGTCTGCTTAACGTCACACAACATGTACTCGTAATTTCGCATGTTACTGCCGTGTCACATGTCCTCTCAAACCACCTAATACTCAAGGACTCCACATACTTCAAACCAGGGTACAAACTACATTGCACCCAGGGGGGAGCTTAGCTCCTCTTAAGACATTAGCTCTCCTGAAAACATGATTTGTGAAATTTTGGGGGGTCTCTAAAATATTTACAATATACTATTTTCCCATGTTCTTCTATTTTTCTGTGTCTTCATCATCATGGGTCATGCGTAAAATTAGGCTATTATTGATGTATGATTTATGCATGTGGGTGATTCATCACTAATTCACTTTAATAAAGATATCGGCATGCATGCCATTCTTGCAATCACCATCAAAGTGTGGTGGCACAATATCATAAACTCACTCACTTTAACTCAAAGATCAGAAAAAAATGAAAATGAAAAAATTCCTTAGTCCCACTCAGTCTGCACACCAAATCGCCCTTATTAATTTCTGTTTTGTAATCAGCATAATGTCAAAAACAAAAAAAAGGAAGCTTGTGTTGGATTTTCCAAAAAATCTAAGCCAATCAACAACCATCTTGACAACAACCGACACTGATGCTACACCAATACTGTGCCCTGTTTCAGCTGGCCATATCGTATCTTACCGTGATGTTTGGTTTTGATACCCATCTGGAAGTTTGATGTGGTCATTAATGGATTATTATATCCGATGTGCTGACATAAAACAAGGCCTGCGAATGTTTCTTTGCAACAAGAGTCACAGTCAGTCCTCTCTTTAAGACACATGCTTCTTGTGACCACATTGGACAGTTTGTTTAGGCAATGCCACTTACAACTTTTCCAAACTGGCAAAACCCAAAGGTGGGTGAGGGTGAGATTCCAAGCAGGAAGTCGCCAGAGACAAAGATTTTGTTTACCACGGAGACCTGCATCCACCAATCAAGCTACACTGTTACAGCTAGAGGACAAGAGTTTGTCACTGTCAGAGAATAATGGATCGTTTCAGCGATTTTTGGAAGTCTTTGTGATCAACTCACAGAGTCCAACAGATGTGGATTCAGGCGAACGATCTCTGAATATTTTCTTCACAGCTGTTTATGCTGAGCTTTCAGCATGATAGTGGAAATAGCTGTGAAGAATGGAAAGACGTTGAATTGGCAGACCACATGAAACTTAATTTTCATCCAAGCACAAACATTTTCAGCAACGTAAACTTAGCCCATTGTTGCAGAAACTGGGTGTAAACTTCTCAACAGAACTTTTCAGAAAGTTACTAAATGTTCTCAACTTTGCAAGGGAGCCTGCTGATGCTACAGCTGAAGCTTGAAGCGTTAACCCTTAAAACCCAACAGATTCTAACTGCTGTGCCAAGGAAGGGTAGTGGTCAAGCTAATAAAAAGCCTCCAGTCTTATCACTTATTAGTGGCCAGTACTGGCCAGCTGGGTGCATGCAAGAATGTGAACCCAGTATTCCCTTTTTCTCATCTTCCTGCCACAGCATAGGCAATATGCAACTGATGAGGCACCCGCTAATCATAATGTCAATCACAAGGAGAACTGACATGCGTTTGGCTTTGGGTGGAAGAGGATCAGTGCAGCAGGCTGATGAGGTTATATTCTCAATTGTAACAGTAGTATTTTGTGCTCAAATGTGCTATTCTCTATAATTGCTTAGTGATGTTATTGCTATGTCATTTCCATGTCATATATGCTCCCATGTTTACACTAGGGAAAAAAGGGTTGACTCTGGAATTTTGGAATATTCTAACTGTGCTCAAAAAAAACCTCTCAACTTGGTTTCCCTTTGCTTAGGTCACACTGAGCCAACTGAGATTTATGAAGCAAAACATTTAATCAAGGCAAAATAAAAATGTTCCACTGTGTTTCTGATCAACCAAAATAGGTGGCATAAATAAAATTCATGGTTGAAAAAAGGTAAAATGGTCTCACAAATATCAGTATCCCATTAATTGATAATTACTAACCCCTTTTAAGACATCTTGGACACTTTGATGGGGGGTGTTCTACCATTGTGAATCATAAAACAAGTTAGAAGAAATAATAAAAACAAAATTTCTGCAGTGTGGATGTGCAATCCGATGTGGCCGTTTCGGTGGGATTAAAAATAAAGATACGGAAGCTAAAAAACACACTACAATATCAGGCACACTGTGCAGTTGAATGTACAATGCCATGAATTTTGGAGCACGACTAAAAGTCTGTAAGCCATCGTTAAATTCCAAGACGAGCTGAAATCTGTTTTCTTCATCTGCATTACAGAAGCATTTAATTCATTCCTTCACTCATGTGTAACAATACTGAGTAACTAGCACACAAACACATAGCTGTAAATCAGGTTTACTTTGTATGGTCATTCGTCATAAGCTGTAATCATTCCTTTCAATGTTGTAATGAAATAACAGATAGCTAATATTTCAAACGTCCTTTGCACAGTGCTTGCAAGGAGTCCTTTAAAAAAGGGGAAAAATGTGTAAGACCTACATTTGTTCGCAATTTGATTGGCTCAAAAATGTCAACATGCAGCACTGATTGCATAGTGAAACTCCACCCATTTGTTTATGCGAAACAGCGCTGTTTAACTGGTTGCAATTAAGCTTCAAACTGGCATAAAACAGAATCACCGGCTTGTTCAAGGACAATGCAAAATGTTAAAAAACTTAATACCAAAGTCTACTCTAGTAATACCCAAAAAATAATACTGTAAAAACCTGATTGTTGATGCATGTGTGTGATTGGGACTGATGTTGCCCCAAATTTACATACAGCAGAAAGCAGCACTGTCAGTATTCTAGCTTATTAAACAGGTAAATTAACTCCATGTGCTTATAGTATGAAATTGAAAAGAGGACACCTCCTGTGTTCCACGTTATGCACGCTGCAGCCCAAACTTTGATTCATGACTGTATTAAAATTTCACCTGCCTTTAGCTGCATTAACCTTGAGAGTGCAAACAGCTCATCTCTATGGGTCATTAGACAAGAGTCTTCAAAAGTTGCTTCTTGGAAAAAGTTAGCACCTTAATTGATTTGTCAAAAGTGATTTTTTTTTTTTTTTTTTAAAAACACTTCATAGTAAAACTTCATCCATATGCATGTTGAATATCGTGGTCATGTCTATCTAGTTAATGACCTAACTGTGGAATCATTCCCACAGCTTTGCCTGTAATGTCCCTTTGGTTCCCAGTTCTTTCAGCTCCTGACATGTCGAGTAATACGTCACATCCAGCAACTGGAAAATGGTCATGTACAATGATAAACATCCCATACCTAACATGTCAGTGTAAGTACAAGTACTTAGATGGCAAAAGTTCATTTTAAGCTCAGCTAAGATTTGGAATATTGTTGGATGTGGATAGTGAAAACTGTGTTCAGTGAGTTTAAATATTGTTGGATGTAAATAGTAATAACTGTGTTCAGAATTTAAATATTGTTGGATGTGAATATTGTTCAGCTAGTTTAAATATTTCTGGATGTGAATAGTGAAAGCTGTGTTCTTACTGAGACCAAAATTCTTAGCTCTGATCCTCAAGAAACTGGTTCTTGAAGAGTGAAGAATACGTTTTCCCATCAAGCATAAAATCCAATTTATTTGCCTCTGAGCACATGTATGAATTCTACATCAAAGTTAGATATTCAATAATTCATTTTGTGTGTCACTCTGGATAAGAGCAATTGCCAAATGGCTAAATGTGGATATAAATGAAAATGGTGAGAGCAGTGTATTTCAGCACCTCATTGTTGTTGGTTGATGGGACAGCCAAAGATAGCAGGGGTTATTTGTGCAAAGAATTTATTTTAGTTACCACTTGTTACAATGGTACTTCCTAATATAGGCTATTAATATTTTATTATAACACTCTTACTCTGCTGTTTATTTTTTGAATCAATGAGTTACTAAGAGGTTTTACATACTTATTTTATTATATTGCCACATATTGCCTATTGCTACTGAAATTTATTGGGAAATACCAGGCCTTGTACTCAAGGTCACTTCCAAAGTTCACAAATGTACAGAGCTAATGATAGCTATTCAAACTTTGCTTCAAGCCAGTCGCATAATGTTCCTAGCCAGCAAGCTAATGATCCAGCTTTGGTCACAACACACAGGTAACGTCAGATAACTAAACTCTACACAGATGCGTCAAAGTCATTTTTGACCGTCAAATGAATTTTTTAGGCCTACGGTTCAAAAGACACCATGATATGACACCTGATTTTCTGTAAATATTAAAACAGCTTTCAAACACAGTTGTAACAGACACAGCAAAGTCTCTCGACTGGCAAGAGTGCACTAAACGTTTCACCTATCATGCAGGCAAATACAACTGCTTAATTTCTCAGGAATGCATTTTAATTTCGAATGATTTAACGTTAATCTGGTTACGTGAGTCAGTATGAGAGAAAAGCGATGCCAAAAAGATTTAGAATGCTGAAATAAAATCTTCCTACAGGAAAAAAAAAAACCCGTCCTTAAAACAATTATTAAAAATACACATGCACAAAATTCACGTCTTAAAATATTTTAATACAAACTTCCCCCACTGCCAATGAGTTATTTAAATGTGACTGATAATTATGACCATCCAGCTTGTTATCGCAAGCGTAATAAATGTTTTAACACGTTCACAGTTGCTGAAACTGTATATAAAGTGACAAGACCCAGAACTTTGGACCTTAAGGTGTGTGCAGTCACGGTTTTTCCTCGAAATAGGACGAGGCGTAACACTTGTGTCTGACCAAGGAGTGTGTACAAAACAACTTCGAAAATTCAGGAAGGGAACAAGTGACTTACCACTGCTGCGAGAAGGCTTAACGCCGGCCACACCCGCCCTGTCTTCAGGCCTCCATCCGCCTGGCGCTACTTTTGTTTCTCCACGTCAGATGTAGTTAATTTAGTTTTTTTGTTGATGGACATAAAGTACAATAAACAAAACATAACTGCGGTGCACTACGTTGGGCACTTAACGGGATTATTTCCAAAACAGAAGCAGCACAGCGTGAGTTGAGGAAAAAAGGAAACACTTGCTGTAGATGTACCGCTTGCTGACCTCTACTGACATGAACTTTCGAACGACAAAACTCTAAAACCAAACAAAATCTACACAATTGCCTCCAACTGCTCTTCTCTTTTTCTCCACCTTCCACTTCGCTCCATCTCAGCGCTCTTAATCATGTCCGCCACCTGCTTCTCTCAGGTGAGCGAATATTAACGGACATATCTAACCGGAAGTGAACGTGCGAGTTCCTAAACACAAAACAAAAGCTAAAGACGGTGAAGATGAAGAATTTCAAAACCTAAGAACTTCGTTCTGTGATATTGTGACTATTTTTTGCCCCGGTAATTAATTCATGCACGTGGTCTCAACTGAGGTGGTCTTTACTACAACTCTGGGCAGGAGACCCCTGATCTGAGATCAGTGTTGCCCCAGGTATTGACCACACAACATACGTACTTTGAACTTCACACTTAATTACCATTTTCTAAAGAGGTGAATTACGATGAAAAGACAAATATTTCCGAAGTAATTTTTAGTGAAATTGATATTTTAAAAATAATTACAAATTATTACTTCATAGTTATCTAGTAAATAGTTGGTTATTAGCATACCATAAAAGAAAATACAAACAAGTGAACTCAAGTTATTTTGCTAAATTGTGTATGTTTATCATTGTAGCTTTAGTAGCCATTATTAGCATATTATTAGCAATATTAGCTTTCAAAAACGTAATTCAGTACGTTTTGGCAGCGGTCTACCCCCTCTTTCCACAGGGTTTACAAGCTTCATATGTATATAAATTCAGGTAGCCATATTTGCATGTGACATATCCTGAAATCATGTGTTTGGAAAAATGTAATTTTTTTAAATTAATTTTTGATAGATGAAATGACAACTGAAAATTGCCTTGCAGTAATTTGTGTTTTTTTCCCTTTCATTCACCTTCCAGTGTGGTGACCACACAAACCACCATGTCACAAACACCATCCAATGAAATTACTCTGCCAAGGGTACATATAATCGGTTAGTCTAGCCTTGGTCAGGGATGCAAACAATATGAGCAGTGGCATGCACAGCCTTTCTTTGGGACAGGAGCAAACAGATTATACAAGGGCACCTAAAAAACATCTTACATTTATCAATCAGGGCAAAGGGCATCACACCAGTGGTGTAACAGTTTTAAATTTCAATTAAATTGAGAAAGATATTTTGCTAGAAGTGATCCTGACATTGCTGGTTTGCTTGCCTGTAATGGCCCTTGCCCCTTTTTTAAATTGTCTCTTAAATTGAGAGGTGAACTTTGTCAAAAGTGACCCTGAAGTTCCTGCCCATTACCTCTCAGGAGTAAATGCCCCTGCCCTTGATTACACCTTGTCTGAAATTTTCTCTTAAACTGAGACTGAAGGTCTGTTTTGCACCCACACCAGAAAAAACAGCCTCCCCCATCGGCACCATTGGATGCGAGGAAAAAGCATTGAGATTTCTGCAAGTCAGACAAAACACTGGGTAGTCATGCTGGAAAGAGAAATGAGGAGGACCAAGGTGTGCAGACAGCATTACATCCCACCAGGAACACCAGAGGAGGGAACGCCTTGGGCAACCACTGGGCTGACTGCCATGTGTCACATCGGAGGGAGGTTTAGCAAACATGGTGGAGAGAGTCTCTAAGGAGATAGCTCTAATGCCCTTTCCATACTCAGGTCCCCTTTGTCTGAAAAATCCTCCCCAGAATCACTTCAACTCCGAGCCAGTTCCCCTGGGCCACGTTCCCCCGTTTTCTTACTGGCAGTGTAGGGCTAGCACTGATCTGAGGTCAGTCTCAGGTTCAGTTCCCATGCAGGGCCTGGCAGTGTAGGGGCAGCACTGATCTGAGGTCAGTTTCAGGTTCAGTTCTCATGCAGGGAGTGGCAGTGTAGGGGCAGCACTGATCTGAGGTCAGTCTCCGGTTCAGTTCCCATGCAGGGCCTGGCAGTGTAGGGGTAGTGCTGATCTGAGGTCAGTGTGAGGTTCAGTTCCCATGCAGGGCCTGTATAAATCCAGCTGTATAAATGGATAGTGTGTACATGAAATAAATGGAAATTATACATAGTCTGGCCCGTCTCCCATCCCATCCTTTCCACCTTGGTTCTCTCCACCCTGTGCAACCATTCCCACCCCTCTCCTCAGCATGGCTGACACATCCCAGCCCAGCCTGTTAGGCCTTATTTCTCACCAGCTGGCTCTGCCCAATATCTGACAGGAAGAGGAAGGTTATGCAAGGGGAAGGAGTCTGGGCCAATACCTGAAGCTGAAGCCAGGAGCTGCAGGGAGAAGCTGGATGGTCCTTGAGACCACCAGAGACCAGCTCATTGAAGGGGAAGGTGATGCAGCTGAACAGGGGCTAGTGTGAGGGAGTATGCCAGTCTGGAGGTGCCGAAAAATCAGTGTGCCCTCAGAGGGGCAGGGTTCCAGCGGCCCTCGATCTGTGCCAATAATTTTGCCAGCACTGCAAGGTGAGTCAATCCTCTGTGTGTGTTCAGTGTGGTGGTGCTGATGGGTTAGTTTGAATAGGAGGACGGTGTACAGCTCATGCTGAATAAAGTAAACCTACCCTCAGCACTTCTGGACTATGCAAGCTTGTGTGTTCAGCTGTTAGCCGTTTGAATGCCATCGTCCTCCCTAATTAATCCATTCCTGTGCAACCAAGAGGCTGCTCAGACTGGACAATTGAAATTTATTTTTTATTTTTTCATGTTTTTTGTTTGTTTGTTTGTTGTATTGTTACTTGTTAACTATTGTTCTTTTTGACTGTAATATAAGATGGCATTATTGAGTGCTTACCTGTTCATTAATTGATGGGTTACCTTCGCCAGCTAACCTTGCAGTGTAGTGAACTTTGAGTTTATTTGTTTGTTTTTCTATGAATTACCATTTCACTGGCAATTGAGAACATGAATAACCATGTGTTTATTCTAATTCAAACTGTAAAGTTTGCAATAGTAAACAAAACTTTGTTTGAAATTATTTGTTATGAAAGTCTATAAACGGATTGCTCAAGTACAATTTGTGGTAGAGTACCTCCTGCATAGACCCCATGCCAGATTTTGTCTCCTCCCTTCCCCCCAGGTATTCAAATCTTGATTATGCCCCTGCCCACAAGTCTTCTTTGTAGTTTGTCTCAAAAAATGATAAAGAAGGACAACTAACTGGCTCCTGCAATGAAACTAAAAAGCTATGGGGAGAGACTAGAAAAGGAAATTAAGGGGGATTTAATTGGGGATATTTAATTCACAAAGGGGTTCAACAAGGTGAACGGCCTGTTCGCTTTAGTATGTACTTCTTTATTTTATAAAGCAACATTTCCATCACCAGTTGCCAAATATTAGCAGTATTTTTTCCTGAAAACCAAACTTCACTAGCTGCATAATTAATAACGATCCTAATCCAGAGCGCCTGGTGGTCACAGTCTAGCAAATACAGAAACGTTTTGTCACTGACAAGCCTTTCCATTGGCTATATGTACATATTTTATTATATGCATGTACATTGTATATTTCATTTGTATACATATACAGTATATATTTTATTTGTATACATATACAGTATATAATTTATTATATGCATATACATTATATATTTTAAGGAGCAAAGTAGCTTCTAGCCTGGATAAATGCACTTCTTCTCTGTTGGCCACTGTATCATAGCTGCTATGTGGAAGTGCATTATCAGATAAATTCAGGTAAGTGATTTAACCAGATTATACATTCCTTATAATCCATCAATTACATAAAAATAGTCATGTACCATGCTACAACCTCATTTGAGCTTACAAGGTGACTGACCTGGTTCAAGATAAGTTTAAATCAACATCAAATACTTATTCAACAACAGGGTGGTTCTTTCATGGGGAAATAAGCAAGTATGTCCTTCTGTTTCTCATAATTATTTAATCATATAATTGTAAACAATTATACAGCTCTACTTGCATACATTCCAAATTGTGTTTTCTACAAAAGGACAGTCGAAAAGTGGCCAACCATGACAGACTGCATGCATTTGAAACCTAACTTCTTGGTTATCAAACACAGACACTGCGTTTCAGCAATATTTGTATCACCTTGGAAGAAGGTAACTGAACTATTTTTGTTGTGTGAATTTATTACATATCCTCTGAAGTTTAAAGATTCTTCAGAATCTTGGTGAGGAAAAGAGGCTGAATAAGAGTGGACATAATAGTCTAGTAAACACTTTTTGTCTTTGCATTAGTTGAAAGGATTGGCAGATTTAGGCCAGACCTGCCAGTGCTGGGACAGAAGCAATTACACATGGATTCATGGCTCTCCTATGCTCTCTCTGAAAGCGCAGTGGTGTCAGGACAATGCCTGCTGGCAATATGCACATTTCAAAGAGAAATTATAAAAGCCAAAAATTCAAAAGTGTTTTCCTGTACTGTTATAAATATTCTTTAGTCAATTCAATTGCAAAAGGGGAAAGACCAGCCTATCTTTATTATTTGGAAAAGTAGGGGTGATGGGAGCTTTAATGTAACGTATGCTGATTTCAACATCAACAGCACTGTTTTAAATAAATTAAAATGTGTTCATTCAAGTGGAAAGGGCAAAAAATGGGCTTGCTCAAAAAATCTTTTCCCCAAGGATTTAAATTTATTTAGTGTATTCAGATCATTCTTCAACACTCAGGCCAAGATTCAATCAACATTTGTCCTTAAATTTTACTTACTATTGAATAAGAGTGTTATGCTTTTTCAGAACACAAACAGTTTGGCAAGTTAACTGCTCTGATTGCAGATCTTGCCAAACTGTATCAGTGAAAATAAAAAGGAACACTTCCACTCGCCACCTCTTCAGAAATACAGTTCTGTTATTTGTTTCACATTTAATAAATGTAATGAAACATTGTGCAGAGATATCAGTTTAGGTAGTTTTTTAATTTTTTAAGTTTAGTCTTCAGAAAACATCCATTGTGTACAAAAGTGAAAAATGAAAATGTGACCTATGAAGTTGTTTTTGGGTAAGAATGTGTTCCAAAGATGTGTAGCATCGAGTAGCATCTAAAAAGTCATTAGGAACTTTGAGGCTCATGGGTTGTGTCTCTCCATAATTTGAGGGGGAATATGGCATTCATTTAGATGGCATGTCATGCTTGACACTACGGCCTGTCAATCCGCCCTTCTGTCACCACACAGGGGGTGGGGGCGGGGCTGAGAAGGTGACACATCATTTCCACAGGCTCCAGGTGGCCCTCTACTGACAGTGCCCGGGACACTCCCCAGACACCATCGACCCACCCAACCCCAACCATGCGCAGCCAATGGTGCGCCCACCCCCCTCCCAAAGGCCCCTGTCCCTAGGGGCTACCCTGTGACAATCAAATTCAGCTGTAACCTACATCCAAAAAGCTTGCCATCTCTGAACGTTGAAGCTGAATGACTTGTACTGTGCTCTGAACCAGTGTCTCACTGTCTTTGTCCAGAAAAAAAAACATGTATGAACCACAGAGATCATAATACCAGCCTATCACCTATCCTTTATCATTTTCAGAGGGCAGCTGCATTTTATACTTACTGCAATATTTTTATTTATATATATATATATAATGTAATGCAGTGCAATGGGAGTATGCTGGGCCATGATTATGTTGAAGATGTAGTGATGTAGCCCAGGCACTTATGATTATTTATTCATAATGCACCTACTGAACACAAAAGCACTTTATTGTCTCATTCCGCATCTTATTTTACCCATAAGCCAGTGAACGGGCTGCTTTCTAATGAAAGAGCCATGTTAATATCACAGCGCATGCAGCAGTCAAAGCAGACGCAGGCAGCATGTGGAAATTCAATCACAGGTTCCTTCAATCACAGACAGAGAAACAAGAACGCATTTGAATATTTTTACCTGAAAGTATTAAAACTATACAATTTTTATATCTATTTAACATGTACTTGCTTTTTGTGCATTTGGATTTTTGCAATTCCTGAAAAAAACACAGACGGGTAAATCCAGAATACCTTTGGCAGTTATGAACACGACACGCTTTTCCACCTACGAAGTTCTCTCAGGCCTTTCAGTAAGATGGGAGCATTAAGCGCAGAACCACGCTGATTCCACGCTGATTCCACGCTGATTCTTATTGTTTTGTTCTTCAGATATAAATGCAGTTGCTCTAGTTCAAGGACCAGTGATGATTACTTTTGCGTATGGAAATAATAACTAGGATGGAGTTAATGAGAGATTTGGTTAGAGTGATACCACCAGTTTAATCACATCCAATGTGTAACATAACTTCTTACTTTATTTGCTGATATATATCCAAACACAAGACAATAACATTATTTTACATATACAGTATAGAATTGATGGGTGGGAACCCAGTCAAATGCATTCAGTATCTTTAAGGGCATATTCACTTCAATCACACACTACTGTAATGCTGTAAGGCTGTAATGCTGTAACACTGTAAAGCTGTAATGCCGTAAGGCTATAAAGCTGTAACTCTGAAACGCTGTAAGGCTGTAACACTGTAAGGATGTAATGCTGTAACTCTGAAATGCTTTAAGTTTGTAATGCTGTAAGGCTGTAGCACTGTAACTCTGAAAGGCTGTAAGGCTGTAACACTGTAATGATGTAAGGCTGTAACTCTGAAATGCTGTAAGGCTGTAACACTGTAATGATGTAAGGTTGTAATGCTGTATCACTGTAGGGCTGTAGCTCTGAAACACTGTACCACTATAACGCTGAAATACTGTAACACTGTAAGGCTGTAATGCTGTAATGCCGTAAGACCATAACACTGTAAGGCTGTAACTCTGTAAGGCTGTAACACTGTAATGCTATAATACTGTCATGTAACTACATCATAAGTGTTGATATTTTCCATTTTATTGTAGACATGCAAACATATCACTTGGGATGTGTTCTTCCTAAAAAAAAAGAGAAGCTTTTGATTTGGTCCCAGACACTGTATTTACTGTGTTTACCTCTTACTACAGTACTGGAGGAAGAACATCTGAAGAAGCTACACATGCTGCACTGGGTCTTGTTCTTTTGTCCTCCAAAATGACTCTGTGACATTTTGTTTTTATTTTTGATTGAAAAACATGGATGATTGCATCTGGTATCACTTTGTACAAGCTAAGATATGAATGTTTATTTATCCTTTATTTTATATCACTATATGCTATTGTCCATGCTGTGACAGTCCAAGTTAAGACAGGGACCCAATCAATGGATATGCTATGATATGCTAAAAACAGTTTTAATGTGTTTCAAAATCCACAAATCCCAAAATGGGGAAAACTGAGTGAAACTGCCAGCGCACTGAGTGGGCACAGTTCAGTACAATGGAGATTTGCCACAGTAATGAATTCCCCTTTCCTGGCTCTGCTCCTTGCATGTACTCTGGAGCTGATAACCCAGTGTTTAACATGAGCACTCCACAAAATGAACACCAACTACTATCAGCAACAGATGTGTTTTAAAGGGCTGATACATCCTAATATTAGCTTTATGAAGGTAAAACCAAGAGCATTGTTTTATTCCCAACAGTGTAAACATGACATCTGCTCACAAACTCTTATTTTTCAGGAGTATATATGGGTGTTTCCATCTCTGACCAGATGTTTGAGGAGCACCTGAAGCTAGTTAACTAAGTGCAGTGTGAATGCACTGACCCCGTCTATCAATTATGCATGTATAGTGAACTGCAACATGTTAAGCCTTTTAGCCATTGCAGGGGGAAGAAAATAGCACTGAGCTCAGAGTTTTGACCTAACTGTAAGGTCCTGACTGAGCTACTGTCTGATAAAGATGGGGTTACATGGTATATATAAAACTTTTAGAATTTACTAATAAGCAATACATAATTCTTTGCATCATAGAATGTATTCCTGGTTTTCAACATTATTGCATCTTCTATCATTAGATACATTTTAGGAGGGCGAAGAATTCAAGCATCTTGGCTCTTTACAGTTTTTTTATTGAAATGTAATACATTTTTATTTCCACTGATCTCTAAATAAGTGAAATGCCTGTAACTAGTTCTGTATGTTATTTTGGCTGAGCTGTAAGGTAGAGCGAGGGAACAATTTATTCTTCAATGACATGATATGACTGAGGTATCATGTTTTTACTCTGTCTAAAATACATTTATTTAAATATTTTGTTTGGTTTCTCAGTGGTTTTGCCATTTAAATTAACACGTGAGCTAAACCAATGCATGTTATTTCATATTTTCCTTGTAAATTGGAGTTGATGAGTGAAATCAGTGGATGTTTTGTAAGTAATGACAAATTATATATTTATTAAAATGTAGATACTCAGGAATTAATGGCATGCCAGCTGGAAGTCTGAATTCCTGCCTGTTTTTCAGCCCCCAGCTGTGCAAGTTCAACATGCAAACAAGACATGGGGTGAGAAAGCCCTTCACAAAACAAGTCCGTTCTTCAGCTTCACCCCTCAGTCTGGTCTGGATGTAAGATTAACATTTGTATTCCCTTGGTTTTCAGTAGGTGAACTTTAAATAACATCTATGGTACAGTACAGTTCAGGGTAGAAGGTACTGGCATTCTAACTCTGCCTTACTGTACTGATCCATGCAATGCATGTAATAACTATTATAAAATGAGGATAAAGATATCTTATCACGTTTTCTGGCTTAGATTAGAAGTCAAAGGATGTTTAGATGAAAATTTGATAAAACTGTGACTGAAAATACAGACACAGCCTTCTGGTACCCCCTCTGAAATGTCCACTGGATCCCTTGCATGATAACTGCTGGAATTTTCCAGGCCAAACTCAAAGGCTGTTAGTAGGCTGGAAAGCTGGACTCAGTATTGTATGTGTGGACCTCAGGGGACGCTTAATTGATATATGAGTTTAATTGCATGATTAGTTAACTGCTTAGATGGAACAAAAGCCTCAAAGACATGCCCTGGGTCCAGGTCTGAATTGCTACTGTGGGCTGTAGCAAATTGCTCCCGAGTTCTGCTTTTTTCTACTCTCAACTCTGAGCCCTTAATTACCTATCAAGAACTGAATTGTCACATGACCGGGTAGTTTCATGTACTGTTTTCTCTTACTGTAGTCATGGGGGAAATCTCCATCTATTCAGTAAGGATCACTGTGACGGAGTGAAGCGCCAGGGTTGGTTCGGATAGCAGCCGGTCCATGGAAACGCTGCATGCCATCTGAGCAGCATAAGTGCATTATGGGATGTTAGTGTAGAGGCCCCGTAGCTTCATTCATGCAAAATGAACCTGATCAGTCCTCACCCGAACAAGGATAACACACTGACTGTGAGATTCTTTACATTCTGCGTGTGCAAATCCTACTACTTTACCCTGGCTTTTGCCCTTACTTTCTGACACAGTAAGAGATTTTATACTGGACAGTATTGCTTTGGATTTAAGGATAATGACTTGAGAAAGATGTCTCTGGTAACACCTAATTTAACAGCATTTCAAACATTAAATTACAAAAAAATGCAATCATTTTGTTCTTGATTTGGATGTGTAGCTTAAACTCTTGAAGAATATTTACTGTGAAGAAGAACATTACCAGGCTGGAAGAAGAGTTCTTGAATAAGACCTGCTAAAAAGGAATGATAGTGTGATGTTCACTATCAGTTCCTTATACTGATGGTGGCTTAAAGGTTAGCTGAACTGACACATATATGAAACTCGTGACAACAAGTATCATTGGATATATAAACTGTGTTGTATTGGAGTAGTTCAAAGTGACATTCAAATTAAGAATGTGCTGCGAATGAAATATTTCAGTGTCCATTATTATTTAAACATCATCTGTTCATAATAAAATATGAATTCTAATACGGTTATAGGTGGATTTTTGGACCATGTCTGATTTTCCTATGCTGCTAATGGAATAGTCGGGTCTGATACTTAATCTCCAAACACATGATTTGTGTCCACATGTCACAGAATCCTCAGCTATTGATAAATAATTGATAATTCAATTTATACAAAAAAAAAAAAAAACTGCAGAAAATGAGACAATATAGAATTTTGTTGAGAGGACAATAGTTTGACATGCTTTTAAATACTGTCCTTTTTACAGTACTGATGTAGGATAAAACATATGCTGTAAACATGAACTGATCCTTTATATTTCTCCATGGTTATTGACTGCCGTAAGATCCCAGCACTTGCCAGTACATCCTGAGCATACTGCATCATGGGCATACTGTATGCAAAAACATAACATGCAAGAGCATGAAGCTGAAGTTGACATATAAAACAAACAGCATTGTTAAGTATACTCACTGTATTTTATTACGCAAACACCATCTGGGAGATTGTCTCTTGCAAGTTATTACAAGAGAGAGATTTATTATTTCTGAACCACAGTGGTGATTGGTGTCTCCACACCTTAATTCCTCACAACACAGGGGACATCCAGGCCAAGCAGAAACATTAACTTACGACCCTTTAGAAATTAAAGTCAATTACAGGAGCATCACCCTGATCTCAGTGCTCTGTAGATTATCAAAGCAAATTGATTACTTGCCAATTTCTATAATATCAACGTTTAACATTCGATCCTCTCTTAATTCTCGTCACAATTCATCACAATTTAAGCAGCACCAGCCAATGAATACGTACAGCGATTGTTATCGTGGAACTGGGACATACATTGTCATTTTTATAAGAAGTGGCAAAGGATATCATGGATAAATTAAAGCGTCATGTTTCTCATGCCGACCCAACTGAAACGCCTGTAACCTGCTCAGGGCTTGGTGTCACCACGCAGATACTCCGTCCAACCTGTCTTCTCAAAGTTTGCACTCAAGCTTGAGTTGTTGTTTCAGAACCAGCCATTATGTACAGCTGACCAGCTACAGTTTGTCAAAATTAGTTCAAGACAGTTTTTCTTCATTCTGGAGAGAGACATTGATGTCACATGTCTGAAATGGCAACAAATCGACAAAACCGTTATACCGAAAAATTGATTTTTGACATTGCACTGCCAGCATGTAGGCTAGATCTAAAACAGGAGATTAAGTTTCATCTTTACGCTACTTGTATACGCTACGTAAGCATACACATACTTGCACCATTTACAGAACTACTGGTTTACATTCGTCTGAATGATTTTGGTAAATAAACAATCTTTTCACTATGGAAATATGTGTGCTTGACCTCTGTTATCGGACACGTGTGATCATATTATCAATCATTAAAGCAGTACTATTAGTAGTGCGAAATAGAAGCATGCACTGTAATTAAGTATTTAACCTGAATTAAGTCTAACTGCGTCAATGGAAGTAGTTCTACCGCTAAGAAAGCGGAGTGAGTAAGCAGAAGGATATAGGAAAACGGCCTTTTTCAAAGCTACGCAGAAGAAAATAAGAACCACAAATAATCAAGATTGTGACAATGTTTTAATGTCAGACAAAACAGTTCGGAATCAAAACTACCAAGATAGTGATGCTCAACATTTGAACCTCCCGAATCTCGAAGAGAAATGTTATACAGGGCTATCTTGCAAAATTCAAGTCACTTATTTTAACTTGGCAAGGAATCACTACGCTGTACTCACAACCTGCACTCACACATGGGAACACAGTAGTCCAGATAGATTCGATAGCATCGATGAACACTCGAAAAGAATACATATTTTTCTTTTAAGTGAAATATATCATTACCAGTGCTATGCCTTTTCTAAGGCAAAAGTACCTTTTCCGTTAGCCAGTGCAAAATGAAGCGTCTGAATTTGGAGTTTGTAACCTGGACTCGAATCCTTAATTCTACATGCAGGCTATAACTAAAACAGGAGATTATGTTTCATCATTACACTACATTACAAAAGCATACAAATACTTGCACAAGTTACAGAACTGGTATGCTGTATACTGGTTTATTACTGATTATTCACTCATTCACAAGTGTATTTTAACTGGCACTTTGAGATTTTATGAGTGGGAAATGAAAAATAAAAGACCACCATGCGTAAAATTCATCCAATACACCCGCTTTTAAGACACTTGCAACTCTGAAGCTGATTCATAGCTTGAAAACGACTATTAATTGCATTTTCGTGGAAGAGGTTAAGTATTATAGCCATTGCTGTCAGGGAGGAATTCTATTTGACAGTTCAGTACCTACATTCTCCAGAAAGTCTTGCTTTACTTGTTATATTGTCTCCGGAGACGTGCTTACCATGTGCTATTGTATACTGTTTTCGTCCCTGCTTTTGATTACCTGTCAACATTTGTCAATAAGTGCAGAGAAACGATTCAATTGATGGCTTTGAATAGCTTTTGGTTTTGGGGTATGCATACTGTTCATTAGTTTCCCAGTAATATGCATATGCTGTCACGTGATAAGTTGAACTGTCGCAATCACCATTTGAAAGTGATTTAATTACCCAAGCCAACCTACATCTGGAAATGGAGTAGAATGCTACGCTCTCCCATTTATATACTTCAGTTTACTCCCCGTTTATTTCAGACCGTTAAATGGCCACGGCTGCCTCCTCTATCCGTCTGAAAAGTGACAGGCGCTTTTAATCTTTAACGCAAAAACAAGACTGACTGAATTGCATGAGCCTACCGTCTTCATTTTATGCTAAAAGCATATACTAGTGCATCTAAATTTTTCATAGGGACCCAATAACAGCAGCAAAGCCGGGGATAATGAAAATGTATACAGTAAGCCCGTGTGGACAATATCGCTTACTCAACTTGTCTATCAAACTTCGAGCAATTATTTGTTCCATAGAACTGCCCAAGAGGACACAGTGAGGTACCTATATGAGGAGATTTCCCTCGCATGATATTCCAGATGGTTTAATTCTAATTTAATTTACTGTCCAAGCCTAATTACGCACCTAAGAACATATCTATTTCTACATATTAATGCACAGCTTACAGTACCCTACACAAACAACTATGGCCCATGAGTAGGTGCTGGCTTGTAAGTACTAAATACAAGTTAATAGTTTCATTGTTTGTTTCTCATTAATTGCACCACACATTTTAAGTTTTGGATATAGGCCTAGGCTGCATCCATATACTTCATCCAATCTATCATATAGCCTAATACTCCATGAAAACACTCAGGGGAAAGCTAGTGCCATATTTTACGCGACTTTTCAGCATTACCACGTTTTATGTTATTGCAGAATACGTATCCAATTCATTATTGTATAAATTTGGCAAAGACAACTAATAATGTTAAACAATATATTCCACAATGGATTTAGATTTTTACACACCTGCCGACCGTTCAAATCAAGAAATATTAATCTTAAACTGCCTAAATAGATAGGCACGTGTTTAAATGACGCGCCATTCCTGCTGAATAATTCAAATAAGTGTTATGGGGTCATTAACTAAATTAATTAACATTAAAAGTATTAGCGATCCGGAACAGCCGTTTGACCTCCTGTTCCTTGCAGACTTACGGGTATACTTGTTGTGAACTCTGTGGCTAATTTAATTTTGGAGAGCATTCATTATTTCTCACCCCCCCCCCCCCCCCCCCCCTTCTAAATGCCAACAACTTGCTTTATAAAGTCTAACTTAATTTGGGGACGAGTACTTTCATCTGTAAATGAAAGCAATTATGCGGCCGATATTATATTAAGTTGGCTGGGTCTCTAGATAGTCATCAATCACCCTCAATCGAGCTGTCACTGTAGGCAGATTCGTCTCGTGCAGGCGGTCTTCCAGCTGGGGAGAAGAGAAGTACATCATCATTAATTTGAGCGTGACCCTGGGGCTATTCACAGGTCTGAACCCGGGATCCTGTAAGCAAGTCAGCACACCACGGAGCTGCGCAGACACCAGACAGCCAAAAGCTTCTCCTCACAGCTCCTTAAGTTATTAAAACAAGCCTTCAAGGTTTATGCAGAAGCTGAAGGCTCTCTAACACAAAAGTGAAATGTTATTTTGGAAAAACCTGCGAAAAGGGTCAAAAATGCTTGGAATTCACATTTCTCATACAATATGCTTTTCTCCACGTACATCTTGTTTAACACTGTACTCTGTAATGGTTAATTGAAAAAAAAAAAACCAAACTTACAATAGACTACATAACAACCTGAACCTGGAAATAAATAATAATTTAGGAATACAATCTTAACCTTACTGTAAATACTAAAAAAGTCGTGTATTATTTTCCACGTGTTTGTTAGACTATTATACGTTAGGTAAATTTGCACCTCTGTTCTTTCAATTGCATAAGTAACCTAGCATGATTTCCTATATCTTTGTTGTGGTAACGTTTCTTGGTTTTGGGGTTAACCCCGGTATTATCTTTTGATCATATCTTGCTGCAAGATTTACTGGTCTCTGTTTCTTCGTTTGCCTCATTTGTACTTGAGACTAATTATTACGAAAGGGCGGAGTGAGGCAGCTGCTCGTTAATTAATTTCTAATTAAACATGTTCCCCATCAGTCAGTGACTCCAAGTGAAAGAACAAAACATTTCTAGGTTTAATCATACCGGGTAGTTTTAAACCGGGGTAAGTTATTGCATGTTTAAAACCTTTGTTAATTCAATTACGCCCCCATGAAATCTTAAAAAACCCTTTCCCCTGTTTCCATTAACTTGTTCGATTTTTATCCTGAGAAATGCATATTAAAGTTACAGTCTGGTCATTTTGAGTAGGAATCTTCTGACGTCAGAGTCGCTGGTGTTTAAAACAACCTGCATCTGAGCTGACGTGTTTTATACTACTTTTTTTATAAAGCAAAATATGTATTTCTGACATCAAAGTGATTAATCCGGCAAAGATATTTCATTAGGCTCATACAATTCCACCTTTTAAGAGTTTAGGTGGCTATCCAGAGGTAATTGATGCATTTTTAAAAAATCGTTGAAGCATTTTTACAAATTAAATATGGTACTCTGCTTCGCCCTATAAGCATCTAGGAGCCAGTGCTTACCAATCAATTGGTACCGTGTAACACAGCAAGGCAACGATAGCAAGGAGACCTGCAGTCTCGCTTTATTTCTGGATATTGGTATCTCTCTACCATGTCATATCCACAGTTCGGATATCCGTACTCGTCTGCACCCCAGGTACGTTTCGCTTTATTGATTATCATAAGGGTTTTCTATTGAATTTCAGTCGCATTGATCGCTGTATTGATGCTGTCGTTTACTTTTACGCTGGAAGAGATGGATCAACTAAATCGTGCTTTTTTTTTTTTTTTTTAAGTGCTGTCTATGAAAATGCATTTATAAATGACGTGTGTTTCCTCTATTCGGAAAGAGATAAAGGTAATCCAAAAGCTGCGAACTCCAACCTTTCGCGTTACAACGGGGTTTCAAGATAACAGTCTAAACCTGTTTTATTTCTTTATCTCGACATAAATCATCTAAATGTCATTGTGTTTTGTAGAAAAAACACGAGAGGGACTGTAGACAGGGAAGAGCTATGCAACTCTTTTTTTTTTCTTGGCAATGGTCCACACGGTTTCTTTAGAGCTGGTCTATTGGGGAATGAGTATTCCCAATGCCTAAATTTTAGAATCCTATTTCTGAAATCATACAGGTAAAAAGTTCCACGTTTACAGCATATTAAGACGTTAGATGCTTTTGTTTGTCTTTAAACACCATTTGCACATTTTGGTGGCATTTGGTGGATTATAACCTTCAATAGGATGTTCATTTCTTCAATCTAATATAATGTATGTATATTAAGATAGTTGTTTTGTGTGTTTTCTTCAGTTCCTGATGACCACCAATTCTTTGACCACTTGCTGCGAAACTAGCGGCAGGACTCTTTCGGATTCTGCTGTAGCAGCTTCTGCCCAAACGCCGGTTTATTGCCCTGTTTACGAGAGCAGACTTCTTGCCACCGCCAGACACGAGCTTAGCTCCGCAGCGGCTCTGGGCGTTTATGGGAATCCCTACACTACCAGCCAAGGCTACGGGAACTACGTTACCTATGGAACCGATGCCTCCGCTTTCTACTCATTGGTAAGAATGTCTCTGATGTCCTTCCCATTGATTAGACCATCAACTCTAATTATAATCTACATATGATTACGCACGGCGCTGTTTTTATTCAAAAGCATTGCTGTGTGATGGTTTGCGATTTATCTCTCCCGCATGAGCTGTAGCCACGTTCGGCGTGAACTAATTGGCAATTGGGCGGCTTCATTGTTGAGGCGAGAGAAACTATTAATTATGGTTTGGGTTACAGGTGACAACAGACCACATTGACTAATGCGAAGGAGAGAGTAAGCGCGCTGTGACCAGACTTAATTTTGATTCATTTTAGAACATTGTAAGGAATATGAGATCTGTACTTGCGCCTGCATTACATTTGTCAAATTCTTGTGATCAAGTTTCAACGGACATCAAGCAGGCGACCAATCATGTGATTAGGGAAACATGTCGGTACAATGTATCAAACTACCCGCCACCAAAAAATAAAACATGAAAGTAGTAAAAGAAGAACCTGCTTATTCCAGTGAGATATTTTTCCAAATTTGGTAAATGTCCAGATACAACGCTATGTATGATAATCAAGGAAGCTCCACTTCAAACCTTTGTTGTAATCTTCACGAATTATGTTTTGTTGCAGGGTACGTTTGACACAAAAGAAGGAACGCCGCCTGCGCATGCGGGGATCACACAAGCTGCCGCTTATTATCCTTACGATCCTACCTTGGGGCAGTATCAATACGACAGGTACAGGTTCATATATAAGGCCTACCGAAACCACAACAACGTGTACCCAGTTCATACACACTGAATGAAGGCTTACTTTCGCCCACATTAATACATTTAAAGTTAAGCTCGGATTGCTCAATATTTCTTCATTTTGAGATATTATGCATTTTCGCTGAGGCATCCGAAGAAAATAACCAACTTCCTGCTCTTATAGCCATAATATATATAATTCAAACAATTATTAAAACAAAGCATGTGGTTTTAAACAAAACGCAGACAAAAATGGCTGGGTTCTCTGTACTCGATGCTGTTTTTTTTTCCATTTTATCTAACAAACAGTACAGGCGAAGTACTTTTCAGGGGAATTATTAAGCTGCTGTTTAATTGTAACCTGTATACGCGCATCTATGTTGTGTATGTGTCAGCTTGAACAACACTGGTTTTATCCTTTAAGATGGGAAATGGGATGTTGCGAAATATTAGACCATAGAGAGCTTTTTTTACCTGGGGGTCTTTCTTACACACAATCAAGCAATTCTGCCGTCCACTTGACCTTCCAGCCTCGGCACGAACTGAGAAATAACATCCCTGCTGTAATTTTATTTCTACCAGGCAATGTCTGACCTCACAAAGCAAAAATACCCCACTATATCTTTCAAACGTCCTCAATCAACAATCCTATTTACTTCGAGATGAATTTTTATTATGGTTTGCCAATATTTTGTCATTTACATTACATTCCAAACTTAAGAAGCCTTCATCATTAATGAACTGTAAAAAGTATTATTAAAACATCTTCTAAAATGTCCTGAACTTCATATGTTGCTAATAGTCTTTTTGCTTTTTTAATTTGCGGTCAGATACGGATCTATGGATGGAGGCACAAGAAGAAAAAATGCAACTCGTGAAACAACTAGTACACTTAAAGCTTGGCTTCAGGAGCACCGGAAAAACCCGTACCCCACCAAAGGAGAAAAGATCATGCTGGCCATCATCACAAAAATGACCCTCACACAGGTCTCCACCTGGTTTGCCAATGCAAGGAGAAGGCTCAAAAAGGAGAACAAGATGACATGGCCCCCGAGAAACAAATGCTCCGATGAGAAGAGATACGATGACGATGAGGAGGAAGTGTCCCAAGAGGACCATATCAAAAGCGAGAACAACGACGACGGTGAGCTGAATTTATGTTAACTTTCATCCTGTGCAAACAAACGGCAAACTCAGACAGTTGGTGTTGGTAGCATGCATAGTTGGCCAAGAGCCAGTTTACGATTAGAACTGTTCTAGTAGGATAGTGCAATAAAACGAGTTAGTCACACTACAGCTCAGAAACAACAACACACATTCCTCAGCAATTACAGCCTATTCATGTAATGTTAGAAATGTAACAGTGAGGATACTGTAGCTTACACCAATACAAAGCTTTGGTACAATAAATAAATACATATCATATTTTTTCATAATATAATGTACTGTCAAAGTAAATGTAGGCTGAGTGTAAAGAGCACTGCATTTCATGATTATGAGCTTTCTGTGTGTTTTGTGTTTGTTCACAGAGAACCGTAGTCGTGAAGATAAAGATCTTCAACTGAGTGACCTGGACGACTTCGACACAATTGAGTCAGAGAGCTCTGAATGCGAGTTAAAACACCAGTTTCATATGAACACCCACATGGCAACGGCTGACTGTCCGAATGATCACCTTAAAGAAACGTCCTTAAAGATTTCCATCCCGGTTTCCCTCGAGGTGAATCAAGACTTGACCAAAAGCTGCCTGAAAACGGCTCCTGAAGACTGTGAAGAGGATGTCACGAACAGCAGGCCGACAAAAACGTGCTTTCAACAAGGCCATCAACTACTAGAAAGCAAACCGAGAATCTGGTCTCTGGCCCAGACTGCCACATCCCTAAACCAAACTGAGTATCCATCATGCATGCTTAGATGTCAACCGACCGTGCCCTCTTCCCCGGCGGCGTCCTCTCCTGTAAACGTTATTGACAGACAACAGGATTCACCGGTCACAACGCTCAGAAACTGGGTAGACGGCGTGTTCCACGACCCTTTATTTAGACATAGCACTTTGAACCAGGCATTGACCAATACCACGGTTTCTTGGACCACGACCAAAGGTACTATACTGGAGACAGGTTCGCTTGAACGCTCTGTTGGAAACATGATAAAAGGACACATGCCTTCCTTACAGCATCAAGATAATAAGCATAATGTGACATTCCCTAAAACGGGGAACAAAATGTACTGCTCTTAACAAACCAAAAGCCACCCCTGAGAGAGGCTGAAGAACACTCTGGGATGTACTCTTGAGAACGCAAAACAAGAAATGCATTTCCTGACTATGAGATGTCTTCAGTGATATCGGATCACATTTATATTTGATTAGTCGAAGGGGTACTTATGCATTGTTATATTGTAATTTCACTAACGGGACTCCAAAATGGGTATCAGTTGGAAAATATTTATTTTAATTTAAACGCACGTACAATGTATGTAAATGTATAATTGAAAGTTTACATTTGGCGAAAGGTTTACAAAAACAGAATTTGTTTATCGTATGGCATGCCGATGTTAATAATTTCCTTAATATTCTTTAGATGTCATTATTTACCGATGACTCGCGAGTGTCACTGTTGATAAAGATCGCACAACTGCACAAGTTTTCCTAAATTTGGAAGGGTATGTTTAAAGATTGTTCACTTAAATAAAAGGTCTGTTTTAGAGGAATGGCTGTGGTCTGACTGCGTCGACGACGTCTGCTGTCCGTGGTTCTGAAATGCTTCAAAATTCGTTGGTAGGCCAGGGAGCTCATATAAGAAGCGCTTCATTTTGCGTAGAGCATGTTTAAATTATTGTATTAGTCATTCAAGTCACATATCGTTTTGTAATGATTTTCTTTATGCAAACTCCTGAGTTTGTGAAAACTGTTGTACATTCATTCGGGCCTGCAAGTTGGCATGCAACTTCAAAACAACTTTGTGTTAATTTTTTAGGAGCAGTTTTTCTTCGCCTTTTATTATTATTATTATTATCAGAATTAGTTTCGCAAATTAGTCGTATATTAATTTTATTCAGACTCATTACAACAATATAGCATTGCCATCGGCAGTTGTACTTTGTAGTATATTTTCCAGAATACAAAGACATATGAATAAAAAGATTTTTTGCGTTACCTTAGCTTTGAAATTTATAAAAGCGGCAGATTAAAATAGATTTTCTTATGACACCGCATGTGCCGACTAATCGTCAATGTTTCTTGGCTGTTGTAGTTTTAATGAAGGAAGTTATGCATTCTGTCTTCAGGAGAAATTGGCACAAATTAGTGAATGATCACAAACACATTCATGTGTTTTTATCTGAAGAATATATATTCGAATAACGTACTGTGGCAGACACAGATAAAGAGACTATGCCGAGATCAGCCTCATCTATACGCTATAAACAGTCTGTAATTGGGATGTATGCAGTCATATTTCATGTCATTTTATTGATTTTTTTTTCACTCCCACTGATAACATTATCGAAATATCTAAACCTCCACGTTGATCCAGCTGTCAAAAGGCTAAGTCATGCGCCCGGGTCGCTAATATGTTCAACAGTCAAGATAATTTAAAGTGAAATTTTCATTTTGACACTAACCCCTCAATTTCTAAGGGCTCTTCACCCTGTGATATCTACGCAACGGAAAGGCTTTACCCGAAGCCACGTCTTCAAGTGAAAAGGGCAAAGGAACTCGAATTAGTTGTTATAGATAAAAAGGGCAAAAATAAAGACTCATGGGTTCTTGACAGTAATGGTTAAAAGTATTCCCTAAGGAGAGGCGTCTGTATGAGAGAGGCTGCGATTATGAATTTTAATGGAGAGGCCAAACGATTATATTTCCTTGTGATTTTTTTTTTTTTTTTTGGACAGACCCGAATATTATTAAACTATAATATTACTCCAACCTATTACTTAACAATATTTACTTAATGGAGACATATGCAAAGATAAAACAAATCCCCAAAAAGTAAATAATATATTGTAGTAAAGAATATATTATACGTAATGCATAGAGCATTTCCTTGCTTATATTTCTTAGCGTGTATATATATATATATACATATACATATATATATTATAGCTTTTTATATAGGATAAGGGGTGCCACACAACCCAGGAAACAGCATTAGCACTCAACATGGTCTGTGTAAGGCAATGATGGTTCTCTTGTTGACATATTTACTTCTTTATCGGTCCTATTAGATTTGCTATTAATTCCTGAATTGCAGGATACAGGAAATGGTCAATAGTACAGAAAATCGCCAGGAGGGAGATTATAAGGCAGGATGAGTCAAAGCCAGGACTAAATTAACCCATTCAACTTTTTCAATGAAGCTACAGCTCAACTGAAAGAAAATACATTTGTAAAATGAAGTGGATACTTGAGAGAGGGGGAGAGAGAGAGAGAGAGGAGGAGGGGGGAGAGATGTGGGGGTTAAAACAGGGAGACTAAATCATTCAGCCATGGCAAATTCAAACACACAGAGGAGGAGATGCTAAATTAACAGCGCTTTTTACATAAACCCCAAATAAAACTGTAATCAGCGACGCGTTACTTTTCATTAAGCGAGTTTGACAGCAGCATATTCAGCCTCGACAAGGGAACAGGACCGGGGAAATAAACTGCTCTCAAACCGGGAGTCATAAGATAATTCCTTAAGCTCCATTAACAAGCCTTAGCCGCAGGAAACGGGCTGCCTGAAAACATCTCCAAATCTAAAAGCTTTATCGACCTGGCAAACCTCTGCTGATGGTTCTATTTATTTATTTATTTAACTTAAGGGAGAAAGACGTCCAGTCGAGGTAATAGAGTTTGACACAACACCTTCTTAACTGGGGAAAGAGAACGGGAGATGGAATGAGGCTTCTAAACGCTAAAGCGTGACCCTTTAAGTTTTAAAACGATTGCTTTGGGATATCACCTACATGTCATTCCAAATTTATAACCATGCAAATGAAATTCTGGCCCATCTCCGGAAAGTTTATCTCTTATTGCATTTGAAAAAAAAAAGAATACTATTTTCTTGTAAGATAAATGTAATAAGTACTTTAGAGCAGTCTCGCATGTAGGATACCGGTTAAACATTCATTAGATGATGATTTTAAAGCATTCAGTGTTTGGTGTAGGGGAATAAACAGCCAACGGGTGGGGTTTATAGGAAATTACAATGTCATTTTACCGTTTTACACACAAAGTTTGTTCTCAGATTATCTTCAAATACAAAATACATACTATTCTAGAATTCTCCTTCTGGATTTCCAAAGAAGGGCAGGGTACTTCGAGTACTTAGGCAAGGCTCATGAATAAACATGTTCATCGTGTGATAAACAGTGGTCCTACCCACACATTAATTGAATGGGAAAGATTCTGTTTCAGCAAATGGATGCAAAAGCCTCAGAATAAACGTATGCGTCTGAAATCTCCCCGCGCCAGGTTTACAATTCACCCCCCTTCTGCAGCCCATTGCTTAACCTTTAACTACACGCGAGAATTGATTAGCTGGGGTTATCAGTTCATTAAGAGTGTTTGATTTCATCGTTACAGTCGATAAGACTAAACGTTATTTAAGAATCTGGAAGGCAACAGGGATGACGGATTACGTGCTTTAATGTATTGTAAAACACGCATCGCGCTATTTGCATGTCAAGTATCAAGTTCAGCAGTTTCACACTCAAAATGACATAGATAAACACTGTTTGCAGTCCTTACATTCGGATGTAGCGCTGTCTATCAATTATTCAATCCAGACAGTTAAATCTTTCAAGGAACTGTTCCTCCAACACTTCTAAAATTAAAAAGGGACAGAAATATAAAATAAGTAAGCAAAATGTGTAAGGGCTGGGACATTTGGGAGCACAGTTAAGTATTCATGAAGCCAGCACAGTAACTTCAGCGATATCTTGTATAGAATTAACTATTTCTACATAAATAATTCAAAGCCAGTTCATCCAAGAATTCCATTCTTATTCCGCTTTATAAATAAGTTAAATTTAAGATGATGATTTCCGATTGGTTTATTTTCTTCAACACGGTCCTGAAATGGACCATGGGTACCATATGACTTTTAATGCAAACACAAAGTGAAGTGCAAGAAACCTTATAGGTATTGAAAAGCTCTCTTGCAGATATATTATATTACCTCAAGCACTGTCATGACTTAAACCTGTACAACAAACTGTGCTAATAATGCTAATATGTCACGGGCAATGTTAACACAATCAACTAAGCTTCCAACAATATTCAATTTACATGACCATTTAGCAACAGATTAGTAGTATGTTTATTGAATACAACCAAAACATTCCAACTATAGACAAGCTGTACTTTTAAGGTTCATCATGTCTGATGCCCATTAAACTTGTTAAAACATCCCATTTTCCATCAGAGATAACACCAATGCTTGCATATGAACTTGATACTACACAAAAATATTTTCATATCTTTTTACACTGGACATATAACAATCTTACAAGCAGTCCTGAATACATAAAACAGACAAATGTTTAAGTATGTAAAGAATTTCTTTAACAAGTGCTTAACATATTTTCATGACGTCCTCCTCTGACATTGCTACTGCTGGCTACCAAGTGCTTTTCTGTCTTGGGCATGGGAGTCTTGTGAATGCCGTTGGCTTTGTTTATCAGTCGGACAGGGACGTGAGAATGCTGAACCTGTCAATGCAGACAGATCACTGACCAAATACTTTACGATCCTTACAGCGCTTATTTATTACATTTAGGAGACTTCCAAATCTAAAATGACACACCTTTATTACCTGAAAACAAACTAGAAAGTCTATAACAATATCATTTATGTTTGTGATAATTGCTGGCATGAAGCCAGAGTACAAACTACCATTTGACAATGCCTCAAAGTCTCAGTCTGAAATGTATAAAAATGCACATTTGAAAACTCGTAGACCTAGAGGAATACTTATCCACGTCTGTAGTATGGCCCCCAGTTACTTGTAATACATTGAAACAAAATGTATTAAATGCATTGATAAATAAATCAAAATTGTCAGCATGATTCAACTAAAGAGCGATTGAAGCACATTGCTTTTCTTAAGGGCCAAATGATCCATTTGTCTTTTACAGTTTTCATTACCTGTGGTACTTCCTACACCTTCAGGGTATTCATCATTATTGCCATGCGTCCCAACTTTACTACGTATCATATGATTTTTATGTGATGCTTGTATTTAAGCCATTAGAATTATTATAATTCACAGTAATGTTTTTAATGTTGATGTTTCACCACTACATACTGTGTACATTCTTTAAAGGTTTTTGTATTTATATTAATTGTAATATCATTCTACCAAGTCAAAATTATTTTTCCAGCTCTTGAATTGACACTGTAAATATTTTCTTAATAAAGGACCTGTAATGCAAACATTAATGTTACATTAATGATTCCAGCTCAGATTAATTGATCTGGTATAATGAGTTCAAACTGTATTCACATATAGTGCATGGTAAAACAGCATTTGTTTATAATTTCATGCTGATTCATATGTATTTAAAATGTATTTTAATTTTACCAGGCATTTAAAATCTTAAAAATACTATTATTAATTGGAATACATGAATAAATAATTGCAATATAATCAAAGTGGAATTTTCTTCTTTTGGCCGCTAGGAAATAGATCAGACTTCACTGAAATCACTTGATTTGCACATATCAACAAAACCTATATCTCAGCCTCCATACCTTTTGGTAGTTTAAGGTGACTGTGGATTTTTAGGGTGGAGATATGGGTGACCCTTCAGTGAGTGGAGTGAAGAGAGGGAGCTCAGTCTGTCCGCACACCGATGCGGTCCGGACATGCTGAACAGGCCTGCCAGAGGGGCCTTATTGAGCAGCCTATCTGCTCTGCCTGACAACACCTCCTTCAGACGGCCCACTGAAGGTCAAACCCATTCAATCTGTGCATCACTACATGCTTTATTTTCAGCAGCAGTACTGGACGCTTTCACCTCCACTACATGTAACAAAAAAAGTGACTTGAACTGATAGGTACACTATACAGGGGTGCAGTTTAGTCACTCATGAAAACCTGTCCTCCATTTTATTTCCAAAAATTATTCTAACAAAGATGAAACACAGTAAAATGTAATTGAACTCTGACAGTGTTTATATAAGTGCTACAGGGACAGTCCGAGTTATATATAAACACTATCAGAGTTAAACTAACTCTAAACATTTAACTGTGAATAAAGGCGTCAACTGACATAAACACTAATACCTTTCCTTCACACTACTGGCATCAAAGTCTGCCCAGAGAGATACATCCAGAAAGCAACAGAACACTAATACTGTGTACAAATAAAACAAATAATAACACAACTGAAAAATACATATACAATATCTATATTGCATATACAATCCCAGTGATTGCACAAAGAATGTATTATACAATGAGTATTTTCAAAGGGAGGGGAAAACCTTGACTATGAAATTAGATTCTTGAAATAAATAAGGTTTCAATATTGTGGAACATTTTCAATAAAATTGCTCTGAACATGGTGAAAAGCCTTATTCTGTTTCATAGATTGAAATCTAACTCTACACATGCACAGGTAACGTGACTATTTACACTTTGAATCAGTGTTTAAAGCTGAAGTATGCACTGCAAGTAAAACTTCTTTCAAATGATCAGCAACAACACTGGTGCTAAACAACCATGACCAGGATTGCCATGTGTCCCCCATGATACAAAAGGAATGAAAAAGTTTTCATGCAACTAACACAGTGCTGGGGTAGTGGTATTGTCTTTGCTCAGAATTCAGCCAAACTTTATAGCTGCATACATAGCATAGACAAAAGAGTGATAGGACTGCATGCTACCTCATGCTACTGAAAACAATGCACATGGCTAACTATACTGCCTTGGTCTCCAGCCTCAACCAAGCTTGAATAAATTTTACTAAAGAGATAAAATGATGGCTTTAAAGGATCAGAGCCGCTGTGTTATTAATGGTGTTGCATAATTCAGCTTATCACACTGTGAGCATTCTGTCTCAAATAGCAAGTTATGGTTTGGGTCATAATATATGAATTCCCATTTGTGACTGACCTCTTGTTTTCATTTCTGTATACTGCCACTTCAAGTTTTGAAACAAGTAGACCTCATTTGTATTATGTGTTGATATTATACACAAAGGAAAGGAAAGGTCAACATTAAGTCTCTCATTGTGTTTTTTTCTGGACAAAGCAACATAGTATTGATTGATTAGGCAATAAAAAAGAAAGATGTGAAAATAAAGCAATTGGCCATGACCTTTAACAATTACCTGAACAGGGCGATTTACTTTATAAAAGAAACTCACTTGCTCTTTTCGTCGGAGCTCACCTTTATATTCCCCTTCGTATGAAAAGACAGAGACGTCAATACACTATCTGAAGTTCACATCCACAGTTATTAAGAAAAACAGTCTTGTATTTTAACTTGAGTTAGGTATGCAGTGTGCAAATAACTAAATATTGAACATCGTTATGGTTGGAATAAATAATACACTTATTGAAATTATAAATAATACTTGTCCATATGCTGACATTTAAGTATGTCTCCTTGTTATAATGCATAAATGATCTTTTTCATATTTGTTTAAAATAGATTCTTTTTTACCAACTTAACATTATCACTGAAATATCAGAAAATGTTCTACCTGAATATTTGAAGATTAACTTGGTTATATTTATTAATGCTCACAGTTATTGTAGAAGGCACGGCCACATATTTAACCCATATATTAACAGAATAGTTAAGATGGAATGCTGCGCTCAGTCCATCCTCTGTGATGATGTTCAGCTGTTGCTTCAGGACCAGGACATGTTCACATTTCATGTTTACACTTCCTGGGTCAGGAAGAGATGACTCTACCTCTGACAAGCACAAAACACAAAGCTGCAATGCCCAACACTGTCACGTTAGGAAAAAGGTAAACTTCAAAATGCAATGCATTGGAATTGTATTAACAAATACACTAAAATATTTATACATGTGCATAAACAGCAGTATCATAACAGTAGCATAAACTTAATATTCCAATTGTGTACATACAAATTATAAGCCAAGTGTACACAAGGAAACTGTGAAATTCAATTAACTATTTGCAGAGGGTTCACATAGTTTTTTTGGATGTGAAGGTTTTTATATTCAGTAAGTATGCTCTAAAGGAAGTCCATCTCTAAAACGCTAAACGTTAGAGCTGAGACAGCGCGCCCCTTATTGTGCATGTACGTTCACAGGCTTGAACTGGTCAGTTCATTCTACTCGGACTTTGAGAGACAGACTGTGGAAGTGAGCGGATCAGCTTGAGAGGGTAAGGTGCTCCGTGGTGCGTCTCAATCGCGCCGTATGCCTTTTTGGGTAAATTCGGTGTTCTCACCTCAAGTGAGGAGGGGGTTCATTTGATCCAAATGTTAAAGGGTCACCCGAGCAGAGACGAGATGCCTGGTCTGTCTTGGTTATTCAGTGAAGAGAGGGACAACAGCTCCTTTATTAAAGTAGCATTTTTTAAAGGGGTGGAGGGTGTGGGGGGGCTGGTCAAGGAAGTTGATTTTTTTCATGCAAGAGGATGGCGGTGTCTGAGGGTTCCTTTCTGCACTCGGTGATCGGCTGACTGCCCTCCGCTCATTAAAACGTTTGGCCTCTTCTCCAGCCCAGCCCTCACAATGCTCCTGCATTATGTCAGAAACACTTATGTGTTCCACAGCCATCAGAGTGTATTAACATTCACGCCAGTCTGTCACAAGAGGCCGGAGACAGACACACACACACACCCACACCCACACACGCACACCAGGAAACATGCAATCAACTCAGAAAAAGTAAAGGTCAAATTTGCAATGCTGCCGGCTTCAGAAAAATGCAGGTAATTGGGTTACAGAGAGCACTATTACCTTGGCGGGTCGTGAGAGATAATGTGACGGATGTGAGACATTTGGCGGGTAATTAAATGTTTTGGAGGTTTCACTGTGCGATTGGAGGGAAGGTGAGGTGGGAAGAAAGGGGAAGCAAAGTTGGAGAAAGAAAGTTGACAATGTGTAGCCTTATTATCTGCTTCCTTTTGGTGTGTGAGGAAATCAGTTTAATCTAAGAGCCCATCATTTCCTCACAGGTTTGAGGACAGGGAAAGTGGGCTAACAAGACACATGAAGTCAGCAACAAAGACACTGGAAACCTTTAATTAAACTGGGTCAGCTGGGTGAAAGCCTTTAGGTCCATGCATTATTTATTCCAGTCTCATCATGGCATTGCATTTGATCTAAGAAAGCAAAGCATTCTGTACCAAAGCAGTTACACAAAAACAAAGGAGGCACAAATCTTCACAAACCTGGGAAAATCCAACAGTAACGATATTTTATATTCTAATAAGTACTGCTACTTAAGCTATTTAAGAATACAAGGGCTCTTCTGAAATATATGCAGCTTAAACATTCAAGGTAAAAGTAAACCAAACCATGCAAGAAGCTGATTAATTCTGGATTTGTGAATAATGCATTGAGAATTGTTTTTCTGTTCATTTATTTACCTCTTTAAGCATTGGATTTGATCTTTAAGTTGGATTTTTGTTCCTTGGACTGCCTCATTCACAAGTTTTTCATGTGTGGGCTCTGAGGAAAAATGGCCATCCACATAAAATGCTAGGCTATCTAGCTTCAGACCAACAAACACTCTTTGCAATGTGCAGAGTATAAAAGTTTACTGTGACGCTTCTCCTCTGACAAAGGCTTGTATGTGCTCACAAATGTTAAGTGATTTGAAAAATCAGTAACAGCAAACCCAACCAGAAAACTAATTTTCCTGACTTGCATGCCATGAACTGAAAGCACAAAAGTACATCATCCACCTATTCAATGAAATCATCAAAATATTCGTTATAGAATAGTTCTTGTACATAAGGTGACATGCCTGATAAGTTCCAGAATCTACCATGTAGCACAAACTGAAAGAATGTTCCAAACTGTAACACAGGAATTAGCACAGACATACGCAAGAAGCTTTTTACGAAATGTTAGCAGCTGCAGAACTGGCAGATGGTTCTGTTGGCTTACATTTGTATGCAATTTGTGTTCAGAAGAGAATATTTTATGCTACCTACTAAGACTCACCCCACAAATGAACAGCCATATAGGCTTCCAAGCATAAACAACCATGAATATTGTACGTTTGCAGAAATAATCTGTTAAAAGACTAAGAAATTCAAAATTCAGACACTTCGGTGGATGATACGTCATAGTAACATTTCAGTACCAGGATACAAACACATGCAGAGATTGAGGAACCCTTGGAAGAAGAGAACCCTTCCTTAAAGAACACTTAAAGGTTCTTAGTAGATTCTGATACCATATTTGAAGGGTTCTACATGAAACCCTGGATATCAGCATCTAACCCTAAAGGTTCCACCAGGAGTAAAAATGAAGAGTCCTTAAGCAGATGCTGATCTATGTCCAGAGGAATTTGAGGAGGGTAAAGAGCTGTGCAGCCAAGCTTTTAGAGATGGAGGGAGCAAGAGTGAGTTTAGGGGTACAATGGCAAGTACAAGGGAAATGAACTGGGGGGGGGTCCTGGTCTGTGCGATCTTCCCTGTGGTCCAAACAAAAATGCCAATGCCCCTTTCAGAATGTGAGGGGGGGAGTGTGCTGTAAACGAGACATTATCCTTTGGTTGAGATGTAGGCCATGGTTCTGACTCACTGTGGTCCATCCTCCGGTTGAGATGTAGACCATGGTTCTGACTCACTGTGGTCCATCCTTTGGTTGAGATGTAGGCCATGGTTCTGACTCACTGTGGTCCATCCTTTGGTTGAGATGTAGGCCATGGTTCTGACTCACTGTGGTCCATCCTTTGGTTGAGATGTAGGCCATGGTTCTGACTCACTGTGGTCCATCCTTTGGTTGAGATTTAGGCCATGGTTCTGACTCACTGTGGTCCATCCTTTGGTTGAGATGTAGGCCATGGTTCTGACTCACTGTGGTCCATCCTCCGGTTGAGATGTAGACCATGGTTCTGACTCACTGTGGTCCATCCTTTGGTTGAGATGTAGACCATGGTTCTGACTCACTGTGGTCCATCCTTTGGTTGAGATGTAGACCATGGTTCTGACTCACTGTGGTCCATCCTTTGGTTGAGATGTAGGCCATGGTTCTGACTCGCTATGGACCATCCTTTGGTTGAGATGTAGGCCATGGTTCTGACTCGCTATGGACCATCCTTTCGTTGAGATGTAGAACGAGCTTCTGACTCACTATGGTCCATCCTTTGGCTGAGATGTAGAACGAGCTTCTGACTCACTATGGTCCATCCTTTCGTTGAGATGTAGAACGAGCTTCTGACTCACTATGGTCCATCCTTTCGTTGAGATGTAGAACGAGCTTCTGACTCACTATGGTCCATCCTTTCGCTGAGATGTAGAACGAGCTTCTGACTCACTATGGTCCATCCTTTGGCTGAGATGTAGAACGAGCTTCTGACTCACTATGGTCCATCCTTTCGTTGAGATGTAGAACGAGCTTCTGACTCACTATGGTCCATCCTTTCGTTGAGATGTAGAACGAGCTTCTGACTCACTATGGTCCATCCTTTCGTTGAGATGTAGAACGAGCTTCTGACTCACTATGGTCCATCCATTGGCTGAGATGTAGAACGAGCTTCTGACTCACTATGGTCCATCCTTTCGTTGAGATGTAGAACGAGCTTCTGACTCACTATGGTCCATCCTTTCGTTGAGATGTAGAACGAGCTTCTGACTCACTATGGTCCATCCTTTCGTTGAGATGTAGAACGAGCTTCTGACTCACTATGGTCCATCCTTTCGTTGAGATGTAGAACGAGCTTATGACTCACTATGGTCCATCCTTTGGTTGAGATGTACAACGAGCTTCTGACTCACTATGGTCCATCCTTTCGTTGAGATGTAGAACGAGCTTCTGACTCACTATGGTCCATCCTTTGGTTGAGATGTAGAACGAGCTTATGACTCACTATGGTCCATCCTTTGGTTGAGATGTACAACGAGCTTATGACTCAGTATGGTCATTAAGAATCCCATATCAATTACAGATGGATGCTGCACATTGATGGTGGCTGAGAAGAGTTACCCCCTATACTGAAAATAATCATAATAATAATAATAGTGATATATGTGTTCAATCTATTATTATTATTATTATTATTATTATTATTATTATTGTGAAGCCACAAAAGAGGTTAGGTACACTGTTACAGGGGTGGTGAGTGCAGACGAGTCTGAAGTGTGACCGGCTGAGGGAGTTTGTTTAGTAGATTTACAGTGTAGTGGGAGGGTTTGTATGTTTCTTTCCAAAATATTAGTATAAAAGTCCATTAATGATTAGGCAAGGCAAACTCTAGCACACAAAAGCTTTGATAAGTGTGCAGCCAGCCAGAACCAATTATATTCAATGTTGATTAGTTCACACATTCATTAGTACACTGAATTAAAAAATATTCCAAGATAAAAAGGTGCAGCCTGTCACCCATTCTGATGATTTTCATTGTGGCTGACACTTTTAGTGTCCTGAAGTAAGCTTGATAATGTCCAGCTGATACAGGAAATGTGACCCTGAGCAATGTTTTAGCGATCATAGCACATGGTGGATGATACACAGCACACATCTATTTTTACTCGTGTCTCAGCAGGATTTTGGGAGTGTTGTGGTTGCTAAGTTGTAAAGTTGTAAAAGAGGTTGGGTTTCATGGTTTAATCACCTGAAGGCATTTTTTTGGTAAACAAAACAAGCCAATTACACTGCTATCTTCAATGTGTGATGCAATGATGGCTGAGTGCTACATAATTCTCCAGTATCTTATTGCAACTACGGAAAATGTACCAATTAAATATATTTAAATTTAAATTTAAACTGTATATATTTTAAATGCAATCGTAAATGAGGTTTAGCATATGCAAAGGTTGATGAGATGAAACTTGCTGTTGGTTTGATTATTGGTTAAATTAAAAGTTTAGAAGATGTATCTCTACAAAACAAGAGTTTAAAAATTAGGCTATCAATTTAACAAAATATTTATTATAATAGTGTGGTAACACAAAATGTCGCTTATTCCTGCCTCAGTGTCTCTACCATACATTATTCTAGCTCACTAATTTACATTATGACAGCCTATGTACCCTATTTTTAGCTGAAAGGGTGTGTGTGTGTGACAATTACATACCCTCCTAAACAGGCATGTATTGGTACTTTGATAGTGCCATTAAAATCATAATAAAACTAATGCAACTTCACTTGTTTCTTGTTCACTTGTATGCGGCCTTTAAAGATCCATATGCCAAGAGTGTGCCTGACCACACCACATTTAAAGACCCACATAGATGAAAGTAGATTTTCTGTTTCTCTCAATATGACACAATATTAATTATAACAGTGCAGTCACACAAAATGTCTATTATTATTGTTTTATACATTACCCTATTTCACTCATTAACATTGTGACAAGCAAATACTCATACCCAACTAATAAACATGCATTTCTACTTTGATAGTAGCAGTAAAACCTTAATTTAAGAGCAAGTTTGTTGTTTACCAAGATGTGTCCCTGTGAGCCCGTATCATCACAGAATATGAACCAGTAACCTCAATGGCAAGTTGACACAGGGCTATTACAAACAAAAACACTTACAAGCAGACTTACAAACAACAATACATTTAAATATCTTAGCAGTCAGGCATCTGCCTTTTTGTGAGTACTCACAATTGTCACAGCTTAACTAGGAAGGAAAGAAGAAATGCATGCACAAGTTATTACACAAAATCCAGAGTACATCAACAAATTTGACCTGGCTAACTCATATTTCTGACCATTCCTGTGAATTATCTAGCTAAAACCACAGTCTGGACATAATCAGAATTTCCTGCCATAGAAATCAGTGCATTGATCCTGTTCAAAGGATGTTAGGGAGGAACAAAGCAAGAACGTAACAAATAACCCATGAGTTTAGGCTCAGAATTTTCTGCCCTATGCTGCTAAATTGATCATGTGCACAAACGGTTGGTGCTGTGTTGTTTTTGTTTTAACATTTTTAAATGACTAACATGACCATGTTTTCAGCACTTCACTCTCTGAATCATAAGCAAAATTTTGTAGAATGGAGGTGCTACTGTGACACCCCAGTTGGGTCAATCAAAGTTAAAATTTGTGTCCTTTATTTTATGTGATTTACAGGTTAGTAGCACATTTCACACAATACTATGAATGTATTATAAAACTATGAAGGTTCTTGACAACAGCTGGACAATTATTGCTGTATTTTCAGCACTTGAAATATGTTAATTATAATGAATTTTACAGCGAGTCGTGGGCTAGCGCGCTCGCTCTATTGGCGGATCTCAGGCTAACAAGCTAATTCATCATTTTCTGTTAGTCATAGAACCTCACCATACAACAATGCTCTGATAACATAAGTATTAAGTATTTAATTTAAGTATTGCCTTAAATTTTAAGACAACTCAAATACTGTGCAATATGGTAACATGACATGTGTTACTTCTGTATTTGATACAAGTAAATGTGTTTATTTATGTTTTACTGTGAGATGCCAGCTAGCCAGCAAGCTCTGATATTCTCCGTCTTCGGTTAGTAACGTTGCCACACAGTGGTTTTAATGACGCCCTGATTAGCTCAATGTGTATGGGTCGGCTTGTATGCACCAAAACAACATCTTTTTTATGTACTAAAACACGATTAGTTAGGCTGTAAATCAGGGGTGTCAAACTGCAGTCCTGGAGGGCCGCAGTGGTAGCTGGTTTTTGGTGTGTTTTAGCACTTAATTGATTAATTAAAATCACTGGTTGGCTAAAGAGTCCACACACCTGGTTTCCAAGGCCTAAAATGGCTGCCAATCGAAAGGAAAGAACAAAAACCCGCAGACACTGTGGCCCTCCAGGACTGGAGTTTGACACCCCTGCTGTAAATGTATAAGATAAGCAACTACTAATATTATAGCCGATCCTGTGTTACTTGCAGCAGCAAAATGAGAACTGTTAGCTGATGTCAGTGGGAGCGAGTGGGATGACGTATTTCCTGTGGTGAAGAAGGTCATAAAAGCAGTGGACGGCAGGAATAAACAACAGTTCCCAAATGAGCTTAAGGGAGAAACATGTGCAGCAGCCCATCAACCTCACCCAGGAGTGGGAGACACCTCCGTCAGGTCGACATCACCTCGACTCACCTACACACCACACGCTGGTGTGTATCCCATTTTTTTGTTGGCTGGAAGCTACAGTGACCCTTCCAGGTGGTGATGGACTTCTCCCCTCTATTCAGGTCCCATTTCTGGTTTGTCAGCTTCAGGTGGAGACCTCTGCTGGGATTTAATGTGATTTCTGAGCTACTGATGGACCCAGCAGGAGTACAGATATCCTCGCCAATTCTCAATGGCACTGGAAGTCAAGATGATCAAGTGAGGGTGTCAATCTGCTACATCCAAGCTTGCTGGAAGAATGCGGATACAGTGCGGGTTAGAGTTGGCCAGTAGGGTGTCACCATACCCCCTGGTCAGGTAGAAAATGTGAAATGCAAAGTGCGTAATACCTTCACTCTCTCCAACCCAACCATCCCTTTTGAGCCAAGTGCGATAGTCCATCCTTGGAGCAGCTTGATCTTTCGAAGGACTCATGGAAGTTCACGAGCCAGCAAGCTGTGGTGCGACAACTCCTTTAAGAAGAATCTGGAGTCTTTACCCATGTTGAAGACGACATGGGTGCATTCTGAGTCTGCAGATGTTGCTGACTCTCAGAGATGACATCCTTTGCATTAAATCACAACCAATCAGATGATTGTGCATGTATTAATGCACACAACAATGCCAACCATTAACCCCTACATTTAAACATTTAAGGTGTTCAGGAGTTCAAACACAATCTTATGAAGAGCCATATATTTTGTGCAGGACACAGCAATGTTAAATTATACAATCATGGCAGACAAGAGAGCAAAAATATAAATTTGAGAGTGTGACATCAACCCATTCATCTCAGAAATCAAGAGACAAAAGATTTTTTTTTGGAAGCCTTAGCGTAGAGTTCACAAATAAAAAAGCATTTTGCATGGCAGGAAGTTACGGGAGCTTATTATGCTGCTGGTTTTGAGAGCTGAACACAAACAAACTTATATAAAAAAAGGTTAAGGCCAAGAAGCACCATAGTGCCCAAGAGGCTACTGCATTCATGTGAATCACATGAGTGCACCCACTGAGTGGCAGTAAAACTATTTTCCGGTCATTCTATAATGAAGTCACTTTATAATAGATAAATTACTGTACAATGTATGCATGCCAAATATAAGCTTGCAACATGTGCAGCAAGATATATAGCTAATATACAGGAAACTAGAAAACAAAATTGTCGATAACATCTTGGTCATTTATTCCATCAAGCCCACAGTCAAGTTAAATAGCAAGCTTGCTAACTTCAATTAATGCTAGCTACTCATACAGCAGTTACTCTGCATGCTGTGTGCTACCTCTCATTGGTAGCATCACAAAGTAAATAATGTTTCAAATTGTTTGTTTCAAAACAATGACTTTTTAAATTGTTTTAAATTAAATTTTGTATATGAGCCAGCTGCAAACATTTGCGTACATTTCAGACAATTTACAACAGGAGGCACAGATGGTTATAATCCACAGAAATCATGTACTATTGCTGTTGATTCAGGAGAATTGTGCATTTTAAGACAGAATTCCATCATTGACTTTGGTTTTTGCCAGTTATCAAGGGTTGTGAAATTTTCAGCGCTACCCAAATTTTAACATTATGGGCTCTATTTTCGGCAGCAGGTGCAATGTCCAACGACCGATTTAAAATGCGCCATTAACACAACGACACCTACAAAGTTATTTTCTGCAACACACCAACACCGTAACAGGAAAAATGTGGAAGCACAAAGCCACTTGCACCTTTGACGTAATAAAAGGGCATAGAAGTGCAATGTCTGGGAGTGTCCTCTGAAAACAAATGGGAGTACCGTGCAAATTTTGGGGTACAATGCCTGAATTGGCAGTGTTCGTCGAAAGACTTAAGAGATCTCAAAAGCAGGTCTATTCGGAGAGCAAAACTCAAAGGTAGAAAATAAATTGTAGTACACTGATTAAGCCAGCAGGTGTCATAACATGACTTCGGACATATTACCGAAAGGCAATAATGGTCAAACTTCCATAATGACACAAATAATTGAATTACCCATGACCTACAAAGAAAGTGTGAGACCCGTGCACTTTAAATTTAGTCTTTTCATGCTTGGTGGATGCAGACTATTAATCTTGGCTGAATTTAACAGCTCTGTTTTGCTGTTGATTCCAATAGTATGGAATACATAATTGCAAGGAGTAGAAGCCGTTGCCGCCAATGACTTTTCAAACAGCGGCACTCTTTCCTTAATATGACTGACCCTACGTTCACACAAAAGCAGAATTTCTGCTCTAAATTCCAAAAGTGAGAGAACAGAGCATAGAACAACGTCACACCTGTCAAAAATCAGGGATCACTGATTTTTTTTCTTTTATCTAGGCCTTTCAATCTGCTATTCAAGCTGATGGTGTTCCATGGGGTTCATCCCTCCCTACACTCCATGTTAACTGGGACTGGGCACAGAAGGGGAATGGTTTCAGTCCTATACTCCTTTATCTTAGAAGCTTCATATAAATCTTTACCTATTATGGAGGCCTGGAATAGCTCACCGTGGAAACCAATAATGGAGAGATCTGCTGTAATGCAGTCTTGGACAATTAAGGGTGTTGTTCTAAAAATCTAGATTTACAGTTGGTACATAACAAATTAGTGCATAGGGTTTATTATACACCAAGAAGGCTTTACACAATGAAACTTGTAGCTTCTCCCAATTGTAACGACTGTCCTCTAGGGACCCCAGGGTCCTCCATACATATGTTCTGGGAATGCTCTACTGTAAAGACATTTTGGAAAATTATCTTCAACACTGAGTGACATCCTGGGAACTAGAGTACCATATTCTCTTAAACTTCTTCGACTTAATGATGAATCCAGTCCAGATCTCATGCTATAGCAAAGACGTATATTCATGGAGTCACAGCAGCTAAGATGCTGCTTGCTTTGCCCTGGCAAACTCTTTACACTCTTGCATGGTCACACTGGTTAAAATAATTTCGAGACATGATACATATGGAGTAGTCGACAGGTAGAATTCATGGGGCTAGTCAGAAAACCCTTCATTCTTGCAACTGCAAAGATCACAGTCCTGGTCTAAATAAAGTCATACTTATTTATACTTATTATTTTTACTGATAAAATCTCTTTTTTCACTATGTGAGTGTACTGTCCGTTTGACTTATTCATAGCTGATGCTGGGGATTGGGAGTGCCAATTTACTCCATGAAATCCACACAGGAACAAATACTGGAGTTTTTGCTGGTAATTGTGGATTGGGGTCGTCATCAGGGGTAGAGGTGGGAGGGTGGCGGCGGGTGTCAAGTACTGAATCTGTTAGTAAATCTTATGTAATGTATGAATGTCCCCCGATTGGATGTATGTTAAGCATTAATACTGTCGAAAACCAATCAATAATTGGAAAAAACCCTTCAATTTTATATAAAAATGTTTGTTGAGAAGTGCTCTCTACTGATTCTCTCAGAAAAAACCCCCCTTTCACATTGGATTTCAACAGCCTTTTCTCTGGAGACTCAAATGATGTCAACTGTACCTTAAATGGTCTGAAAGGAGGGACAGAGAAGAATGTTCTCCCCATCAACAGAGGGGTCTGTCTGGTAGCTTCTTTCATCACAGATCTGAGGTCAGTTCAGCTATTTAGCTAACAATGTCCCATGCAAGGCTATTTTAATCTTTAGCGGGGAAAAAATCATGAGGTGAGTTTTGTGTTTGTGTATCATGTGTCACGCTATGTATAAGGTACCTCCATATTGGTGCCTTGTTAATATGCCACATGTAGCTCAGTATAATCAAACAGCAGGCCTCTTTACTTAAGGAAGGTCAGGATTAGGCTGGATTTAGTATAACTTCTCTGATATACCATTTTCACTTAAATGCTCTTTGGTCTGCACAGGGCCCAAAGAGCATGCTAGCTAGCCTGATGTATTTCTCCTGTATCTGTTTACTCGTCTTGTCTTTATTCTCAATACTTACATCACCATCAAAGGTGTTGGCTTGTGAAAACAGTCTAAAACCTGTATCAGTGAAAAGAGTGTGTTTATTCTTGGATTTATTTGGTGGTACTTGCATATCAAATGGACAGGCCAGTCACTTTGTTGAAAGACTGTGAGGGGGCAAAGCGTAGCAACAACTTTGAGAAGGATATGACAGATCAATATTTCCAAGCCCTACTAAGCCCATTCAAGTCTGTATTGCATAATTCTGAAAACAAATTAACATTCAACCCATCACTTTTGTTGTGGAAATTTTCTTTTTTTTATTTCTCTCAAGGTACACATTTCTGTGTCCTGCTGAACAGCGATGGCAGATTTATAGTTATTATTTACATTAATAAATATTATTATTTTTACACTTTGTTGGTAGACTCAAAAAAGGCCATTAAGAACAAAGAGGTTTGAATGTTGAGTTGACTTTAAAATAATGGTATAAAAAACTTGAGCAAGTGTTTCATTTGATGACTGTATTCTGCATTATTTTGTCCTGCTAAATACATACTCCAGCATTCTGAACAAACTGGGTTTTGCACCCCTCAACCTGAGCTTGGCATTGTTGCTAACTATTAGCATGCGAAACAGTGAAGGAACTCCATGTGACCAACAGCACGGATAATTAAAAAATAGTGTAAATTGAACAGCAGCAGTGCTAGTAAGCAGACGAACTATATAAGGGATCAAAAATCCTTTTAAACAGAAAATGCTCTGATGCTCACAGAAGTGAAACAAAGAGAGGGAATGTTTTCATGTTTTGTTTGTATTGCAGTTTGGGTGTAGAGTTCAAACAATTGAACAGCTGAAAGAGTTTTTTCTCCCTGGAAATCTGCATTTTTGGTCAAAAAGTGGTCAGAAAGTGGTGACTTGATTAAACATTTTTTTCCTCTACTTTCTCCTCTCATCTATCGGTTGCAGTCAGAATATGTATCCATCCACGAGCTCTGCTTGTGAAGTGCTTTGTGTGCAAACAAGATTAGTCTATTTGATTTTCACAGGGTCCACCATAAAACGATAGGTTGGCCGTGCATATAATTAATGAGACACCGTAATGAGACTTTTGTCAGGGATTACAAACAAGTTCAGAAATGGTGGCAGAGTCCTGTTTGGGCAGAAGCTTAAACAGATGAGAGGGTTAGGGTTAGGGTTAGGTATCAGCAGAAAATGTGTGTATGTGTGGGGGGGGGGGGGGGGGGGATTGGGGCTGTTTCCATACATGTAAATTATCAGTGTTTACCTACGTTTGCATCAAGGTGATTCAAGGACACAACCCGCAAGATGCGTTTTAGTGTCAGGTAAGCTCTCAGGGCTGATCAAGAAAGACACATTTCTGAAAATTGATCTCAGAGGTGTAAACAATTGTGCTTTCAGCAAGGTGTTAGGTTTTATCACCCTAGAATGGTACTGCATCAAAGTGCTACTTCAAAGTGTATGACATGTATAAAGAATACCCTGAGATTTCCTAGGTTGTCTTTATGTTTTAAAGGTAAGCTCTGACTGTGTTTTGTTCATAAACATCTCATTATTTTTTTATGAATTTTGGAGTCATGCAGTTAAATTTCTCATTGAGATGAATGGTGAGATATCATGAAATACACCAAGCAGATAGTCACAAATGAAAATTGTTAGCCAGCATTTTCTCTCAAAACTAATGATCAGTTACTGAATTGTTTAACAGATACACTCTTCAGTTCAGTTTTTCTCTGATATTTTTAAAAATGATTTCTATGGTACATCCAAATTCATCATATCGGTCCAAAAGGAATGCTGTGGTATAATCTGTGGTATCATTTTACAAAGATATTTGAGTAGTAATCTTTTATTTTTTACGATATGCATACTAAAGTTCTTTTTATTTGGGCTTTGATTGGGTTTCAAAAGTGGATTTGTGTAAGTTAAAATTAATATAAAATATGACACGATTAATTATTCAGAGGCTGTATTTGCCATTACCCATACGGATACGTCTTGATTATTTCTGCCCATTAGGGCTGGGAGATGTGGTTTAAAAACAATATCTCAATATTTTTTTGGAAAAATTGCAATATATAATATATATCTCAAAATTTCATTATTTTATCAAAAATACTTTGGTAGTGATTACTCTGAAAAGTACTTATGCTTGGAAAGCTTGCATTTTGGATCAATGTTTTTAAGCAACGGTTTGAATATGTTTTGAGTATTTTTGTGATGTCCAAACACAGCCACCTTTTTACATGGGATCTTTTATTTGTAATTGTTTTGTTGTGGACTATGTCTTAGAATAAAATATCCAAAAATAAAGCAGGCAAGTTACATGTCATGACAAATTGTAGATAGTTTTTTACGAATATTCTAGGTCAATGCATAATTTATATATTGATAACATTAGGTGACTTGATGAATGGTAGTCTTGCCTTGTGCCATTTTAATGGTATATTTAAATAAAATAAAAGGAAAAGGAAGAAACTGTACAATCTGATGGATGAGAGTAGATGACTGTAAAAAAAAAAAAATCACAGACTGGGGTGACGTAAGGTAGTTTAAAGTTCCTCACGTTTTTTGGTAGTCACAAGATAAATGTTCATGTTTTTTTCTCAGATGCAGCTGGGTACTAATGTCAGGTAGCTGTTGGCAGCTTATGGATATGAAATTGTTTCAGCCAAAACACAGGGTGAATTTATCACAGTTGTATTACTATACATATATTTTTTTAAACTTATTAGTCCTTTGTGAATAACTAATATCAGATACTTAATTACACTTTTAACTGGATACTATCAAGTTCCCTGCATCTGAAGCTCCGGAAGCTTGCTGGCTAACTTGACACCTAGCCTGCTAACTACCACCGCACGGAGGTGGACTGTCGGTTTTTATTGAGATGGATGAAGACAAGGATGGGTATGCATACGCTGGTGTGGCACAACTGTCAGAGGAACTGCTGGTGACCTCCGGGTCTCGTGACAAGGTGGGGGGAGCGAATGGCGAGCCAGTGCCCATGAGGGAGGCATACCCAGCTGCAGCTACGGACCCGAGAGTTAGCCACCACATCAGGCCTTGGCTGGAGGCCGTGTTGTCAGCTGGACATCAGGCAGTGCTTCCGATTGGAGCTCCTTTGCTCTGAGCTGCATAGTTGACAAAGACGACAAAGAGTCTTTATAAGGTGAGCTGGCACCCCCCCTGCAGTAGGGGAGTGGGGGAGTGTGGGACGGCAGTGCAGAAACCAGCATGGCTGGAGGAGATTACCTGTGTCCAGCTAAGAGACAGTAGACGCAAACAATTCTCTGCTGGGGATGTGGCCAGCCAGGACACCTGGTTAGGAAATGTCATGCTCTGGCTAATATGAAAGGAAACAGTGCAGGGTCGCATTAGGCGGGATACTGCAGGCCCCCTCATCACCCACACAAGCAGCCCTGCCCACCAAGAACAGCAGGAGCAGCCAGCAGAAGGTGGTTGTCATAGGGAGGACATCTACATCAGAGTTTTGATTCCCATGAGCATAGAAGAGGTTGTCATGCCCTGCCCTGGTGGACATGGGGTCAACAGTAACAGTGGTCCAGCCTGAGGTGGTACCCGAGGGGATACAGCTAAAGAACACAGCAGTTCAGCTCTGCACAGTGACCGGTGAGCTGGCGCTAACGAGACGGACGGCTGATGTTGACAGTTAGAGGTAAGAATGTGCAGCACCTGGTTTGGATAGCTGAGGTGCAGGATGCATGCATTCTGGGCCTGGACTTTTTGAGGGCCCACGGCTGTCAAGTGGACCTGGTGAAAGCCCCACTAAGTTTTAGCACAGGTCACATGGTGAAGATGAGACCCCTGGATGTCCAGTGCATGGGGGACGCAGCAGCCAGGCCCCACAAACACTGCATGGGGAGCGGTGAGTACCGGCGGTTTGCAGGGATGATGCGTGCAGGCCCCACACACACTCCAGGGGAGCGGTGAGTACCGGCGGTTTGCAGGGATGATGCATGCAGGCCCCACACCCACTGCATGGGGAAAGGGGAGTACCCACGGTTTGCAGGGATGATACAGTTCAACGAGGGCACAAAGAAAGACTCATATCCTGCCATGAGTGGAGGAATGCCTGGACCTGGTGAATGGGTCCTCCTCATTTTCATCGCTGGACGAGAGTGGCTACTGACAGGTCCCTCTAGCCCCAGAAGCTTGGGACAAGATGGCCTTCTGCACTGGAAAAGGACTATGACAGTTAAGGTTCTTTGCTTTGGCCTTTGTAATGCATCGGTTACATTTGAATTCTTGATGAAGAGGGTGCTGGCAGGTATGCAGGTATCCTGTAGCATGAATTCCTTGTGTTTTTAGTTGACATTCTGGCACATGGCACCTCTTTTCACTCAGCTGTCACTGAGCTGTGCAAGGTACTGAGAGGATTAAGAGAGCAGGGCTGAAGCTACACCCCGACAGGTGCTCTTGCATACAATACATAATTATTAGAAGATGAGAATATATTTCCCTGAATACGCAGGCTTTTCACCCAGTGGGACTGTGCCCAACTCCTCTCCACTTGTGCCGATGTCCAGTGAGACTTCTATTTCATTTTTAATTAAAATTTTTTAAATTTTATTTAGACTATATAACAAAAAACATTTTCTTTTCATTTCTCATCTTTGTTGTCATCATTTTCAAGGTCATCCTTGAAGACTGCCTCCTCCTCCATCTGCCTTGAATTTTGTAGATATTTTTTAAATATTTAGGAGCAAGACAAAGTTGTTGATTTTCATTTCTTTGTCTTTGCGCCACTTCAGTAGGTCTGGGTTTTCTTGCATGACTTTGTTGATAGTAGCTTGAGGGATCCGCTCCCCCAAGTGTACTTCGAAAGCTTTGTGGACATCTTCTTTTAGGTCGTCCACATAAACTAGCTGGCGTGGGATACGTTTAGACTCACTTGTGCTTGTGGTGGTGCGGCTTTGTGTTGTTATGGGTAAGGGAGAGTACAAGACATGGAGCATCTCATGAAGAATGGCAGATTCCTCTTCTTACCAGAGACTGTCATCACTGGAACTGTCTCCCACTTCCATGAGTTCTGTGTTTTTCTTCCCCTCCTGCTCTTCAACTGTCGTCATTTCTTTTGGTTTTTCAGTTTTGCTTTCTTCTGTCTGTTAGTCTTCTGCTGGTTTGAGGTTGCTTGTTTCCTGCTTTTCTCCCTCTTGCAGGTTGTTACTTGAAATGGTGCTGCGTGGCCTCTGGCTGGTTTCCAGGGCTGTTGTAATCAGTTGGTGTGTTTTGTATGCCTCATTAATGCTACTCTCCATCACATAGAATTTGACACAGTTGCCAGTGTGGCCTCAAAGGCAACCTCACAATTGGAGACATTAGGATCCATGTGGCCAGAAAAGCAGAGAGAAACCTGAGAGAAGAAGAGATGCAGCAGATGTGCCACAGCAGTGACATGTGTGGCCTCAAAGGCAACCACACACTGCTTGGACATTTTCTTCATGCAGGGCCATGTCCTTGTGAAGAAGAGAAAGCAGTCTTCTGTGTACCCTGGCAGCAATGGCTGGATGGTGCTGTAGTCCGCAAGCCAGTTGTATTCTTCTGGGGTGACGACTAGTTTGGCTCTCCTAAATGCCCCCATTGTCTTGTGATTTTTTACATTAATAACCAGGTTTTTCTCTGACACCTCCTGGATCTCCATGTTTGAGAGGACACCTAGCCTGTGGCCAGAAAGGCAGAAGAGGTTTTGTTTAGCTTGCTAGGTAAATGAATAATGCAGTCAGCCAAGCATTCATGTTACTTAGTCTGAGCTGTATTGTAATTGCATTCTTTTCTGTATCCACTACAGTTTTACTCCTTATTCATTGCATCATGTGCTTCCTAGTCTGCCATTAAACCTATAGCTAGAAGGCTAATTCCTGACTTACATGTCATTATTGAATGGAGTTTGGCTGGCTGTCTAATTTTGGTTACAACACCTTAAGAAGGACAGTACAAGTAGCTACAACTAATTGTATTCTCCTATGTATTTAGCTTAGGGTGACCAGATATTCCCAATCCAAAACTGGGACACATTATGTGACGTGGGTTAGGTAATAATGAGTAGGGCAGAACATGATAAACGTCTATGTAAGCGCTGAAAACAAGTATATTATTACTATTATTATTTTGGTGGTGAAAACCGGGACCACTTGGTAGTGAATGTTGAAAATCAGGACATTTTAGTATTTTACAGATTTTTGTCGGGACTTGGGACGGCCAATTTAAAACCGGACAAATTTAATCCCGGACAAAATGGGACATCTGGTCACCGTAATTTAGCTACCTCGGTGCTCAGTGCGCACCTAGCTAGCTAGCAAGCTTAAAATAAGAAGTAGTCTGCTAACAGAGACTGCTAACAAGCTACCAAAGAAGCCAGCTAGCTAGCTAGCAAGGACCAGTCCATGTTGAAGACAGCAAAATTAATGACGGTGTTAGCTATAGTTACTAGGTTAGCAGTAGCTACCTAACTTTAAACAGTAATTGTATAGTCAATAAAAAACACAACTAAAAAGTAAAAAAAAAACAAAAAAAACACCAGCTACCTAGTTTGTGGAAAATAAAACACTCACTCGTTAGCTATATGTGTTAAATTCCCACCGACATGCATGGATTCAAGTGCCAAGGTGACGACACTAACTTGCTAGTTTAGCCGGCTACCTAGCAAATATCATTCCAGTGTCACTGCAAGAACTATCTAATTATGAGTAGGCCTAGATATCAAGAAACACTGATTGCTGAGCTGCTGACAGTGCTATTTGTTTGATTACAAAACAGGTTTATGTACGCTTTGATTGTAACATATGGATATTGACCTGAATGTCAACACTTGAGTGTGCTTTTGTAGTTGTGTTTCAGCAATGAATGGAGCATAATGGAATAGCACATGGGAATAAAGCCTACCAGCATTTTTGTGTGGGGTCTCACGGCACATTCTATTTACACCTAAACACTTTTGTGTGTTTGCAGCCTGTAGTCCTGATTTTTCAGTCTGTGAATCCGTACAATATTTCAGTCTGTGAATCCGTTATCCTGTTAATGATTGTTGGTGCTTAAAACCACTCTGATACAGGACTACACAAATTAATGATATTTTGAGTCATTCATCAGTTCATTTTCTGATTGTAAAATGAATCAGCATTAATAAGAAATGCCTTTTGTTACGACCAGAGCAGGAGTTTACCCAGCCTGTAATATAAATGTGAGCAGGCCTCCTCTTTTGCGCAGAGTTCTCAGTTAGTGAATCCGTGTTTGTATATTATATTTTAGTAATGCCCTTAATGCACAATGCTCATCCTGTTTCAATGATTTTTGGAGCTTATCTTCAAAATCATGTCTTATATAGTCCTATTCATCTCAAGTTCTGTGTACAGTAGAATGAAATTATGTTTCCCAGGTCCACAGTGCAACATTTAAAATCATGCATCATTATGTACACAGAATTGGGTGGACTAGAGTCACCAAAATTCTGCCTGTGCAACTTAAAGTACAAAACTATAAAAATACAACTCTGAACTGTATACAACACTATCAGACAATAATACAATAAATACACTAAGTGCACATTATACAAGCTATGCATATTTATACAATATCACTGCACACAGAACACAGGACAAGACACTGTACAGGCAAGGAGGTATGATTCAGACAGTATTTAATACAGTACCGAAAAACAATGTACTACAGGTGGTATGTACCACAGTCCCTGAGTAGAGAGTGTGCAAGTCCTTGGATAGTGGGACCTGTGGTCTGCGACATTGCAGTATCCATACCAGACAGTGATGTAGCTGGTCAAGACACACTCAATGACACCACGATAGAATGTGGTGAGTCGCTGCAGAAAAATATAGTAGATATTAAGCTTATCATTTAATCTATAATAGTCGATTAAAACGATTAAAAACAATTGCACGAAATTGACATCCCTAAAATTAATGAATGACAACACATTACTATTCAAGACAGTATCAACATGTCAAATAAGTAGCTAACAAGAGGACCATACCTTTTTCCTTTGTTTTTCAGCTCTTCTCTCACTTCATTAGACTGGCTCTAGCACCCATTGTGAATCAATACAAAAGAAAATAACAAAAATATTAGTCACATGCTCTCATCTAACAGATATGGTTCTTGAAACACAAATATCGGTAAAAGAAAGTCAGTTGACCATCTGATGGGCTCGACATGACACTTGCAAGATATTTACACACCAGTTGCTAAATTAGACAAGTAGAATACTGTTGCTCAAAAATAATCTCCTAATGCAACAGATGAAAACAATGATGCATTCATCATTGTACTATGATTAATGTACTCCGTGATAAACACCACTAGCCAGCTAGCTAAGACCCTAACACCAGAACCTACTGCACTCTTTCCACACAGGAAATACATGTTTCCATCATTCCAGAGATAAGATGAAACAAAAACACTTGATAATTTCCTAAATACTTTCTTTTAATATTAGCTAGCTAGCTCCCTGGTCAGTAGACAAAATACTAGCTCTGTGTTGGTCCTCTGTGCTTTCAAATACCTGCTGTTCTGTCCACCAAGCAAAGGCAGCTCAAGAGAAAATAGCTGATGTCCCCTGAGCTCCGTCCAACTCCAGTTTTGGTTCATCGCCAGCCAACCTTTAAAAGGTGCAGTATAGCAGGGGTCTGACGGTATTCTCGTGCGCCTGTCCATTTTCAAACATGGCTGTAAGACCAGTCTGAATGTGCATGCATGATAAGAAACAGGTGAGGTCACACCTTTCTGGGAACATAATTCAAGGAGCTCCATACTGTTTTGCATAGCTTGTGTACCACCAAAACTAGACTTTCAGATTTAGACTGCAGCAATAAAGAAGAGCTCTTTACAATAAAGGGACTTTTCTCTGCGGAGTTCATTCACAGATTCCTATCAATGCATCACAGCAGTTAACAATGTTTAAATACAGCAAGCTGTAAACGTGGCTTTTTAAGGTTGCTGCACTAAAAAGAACAGAGGAAACACAGAAAGCAGACATATGAAAGAGCGTTTCTGAAGATTAACCAATGTAATGACGTAACCTTTAAAACATTAGCTGTGTGCCCAGCTTGAAATGAAACTGAAATCCACCGTCAGCTCCAATTTTTGCAAGCCGTAAGTCTACAGCAGGCTTTGTATTACATTTCAGATTTCAGAAAAACAGAATGGTGAGCAAAGAAAATAAACCCGTCTTTATTTTCAGTTTACTCTGCATCAGGCCCGCTCTCACTCAAGACCAAACTGCCTCAAATTATTTCTGTAAGACACATCACTGAAATAAGCCTTCATTTTTTTGTATTGTCAAATGCTGTTTCAGACGATGAATAATAGAACATGGGTGTTTTTTATGCTCAGTTTGATTTACTGACTGTGCAGAGAGTCGTCCCGAAAGTGACTTTTAAAACAACCTTTTTAGAAAAACAATTGGTAAAACTTTACAATTATTTACTATGAATATTTACAAATGCATAGAGCATATACAACCACACCATGTGTGACTGTTGTCTAATACGTTAGCCTTTTTTCCTGGAAAAACACTGGGATCACTGCATGCCCCAGTAGAGGGGCTGGCCAACTTGTATGCATGGGGAAATTTTAGCATTGTACATCCTTCAGAGAATAAAGCTATTAAAAAAATATGATCTTGCTAAAAAAAAAAAAAAAAAGATGAGGCAGAAAATGAATAGCTCTGGTTACTTTTTTAGGATTAAAATGATGGTGGAATCATGTATTACTATTGTGTAGGCTGAAAAGGCACTTTTTTGTGCAGGAATGATGTGCTGATAAGCAAAGATGAGAACTGGCGCTATCCCTCTGCAAGTGGAATGTTTGTGCATCAGAGAGGGCACACACACAACTGTTTGATCGCCCACCACATGTTCCATCTCAATGTGTTTGCTTGTCCTCTAAACAAAAAACTGCGCGTATATGTACAGAACAGATTTGGACATTCATGTTGAATTCAAATGTATTTTGCCTTTTTAGAGGTGAAGGGCTGTCCAGAGATTTAGGACTATGATTTGCAGTCATTGATGTTATTCATTTGTCATAATTTATTATCATGACAATATTTAATAACAAAAACACAGCAGTGTAGTGGCTATGGAAATCTGTTGTCCCATTGATTCACACAATTAACCAATTTTGACAAGGTACACTGTTAACACCAAATATCATCTTTGAGTAGAGACACTGAAATTTAATTTGATTGTCTTTGGTCATTTGATTCAAATACTAACCTGCTCAATCCTCAGTCTTAAACAGGTTTTTTTTTTTTGAAACACTGTCACTCTCAAGGAAAGGAGGTCATTAACATCTGAAAGAAAATGAAAACAAAAAAAAATGTTAAGCAAAGAAAAAAAAAACATTTTATTATTGTTTACTTTTACATGAACAGGTACATATCATTTTAAGTTTTTTTGGCTCATGCTGTTCATACTTTTTAAATACAAACAATAAATACATTTTACCACATTTCACCAATGCAGTTAATGGCATCTTTTGCATTATCTTAGTTTTCATAGTATGCATAATTACAGGGACATTGTATTTGTGAATCCCAACTGTTACAAGTACTCAAAGTATTCAAACAAATATGCTTAACTGAAGTACATATTTGTTTTAATATTACAATTTTAATTAAAGGTATTTAAATATAATATATGTAAACATATTTTCAGTGAGTTTGAGTATATTCAGTGTTTCCCAAACAGAGAGAGTTAAGGGCTACTTAATTTGTGAGGTTACCGAGAGTAAGAGAAATGCCACTATTTTTTACTGTTACAATAACCTCATAAATTAATTATTTTGGTGGTACACACACACACACACACACACACACCATTCTAAGTAGGGCTGGTATGAATCAGAGAAGCCGTTCATTCAGGATCACCAACTTCACGCTGCCTGCTAATGACAAAGTTTATGTGAAATATGAACATCCAGCTTACACAGTGTAATTCAAAATGTTCCTTTGGTAATTACTAGCAGAACTAGCTTGAAAACCAAATGTGTGTGGCATTGCTTTCTAAGTGGCATACCAATTCACCTCAAGGAGTTTGAACAGAAGCAGCTGGCATTGCCACCCACTCCATATCAACTAATTACAGTCTTTCATAACGCTCCGACTTGTTATTTTAACTAAACAAGTTCACAATGACAGTGTGGCAGCCTGCCACATAAAGCGCAGAGACATCACACGCAGTCTTACAATCACTGAAACAGATAATTAACTACAGTGCTCTGGTTCTAATACTCACTAAGGTAGATGGAGAGGAATTGTGGGATTGTATAGACATCCATAAAGCGCAGAGACATCACACGCAGTCTTACAATCACTGAAACAGATAATTAACTACAGTGCTCTGGTTCTAATACTCACTAAGGTAGATGGAGAGGAATTGTGGGATTGTGTAGACATCCATAAAGCGCAGAGACATCACACGCAGTCTTACAATCACTGAAACAGATAATTAACTACAGTGCTCTGGTTCTAATACTCACTAAGGTAGATGGAGAGGAATTGTGGGATTGTATAGACATCCATAAAGTGTAGAGACATCACACGCAGTCTTACAATCACTGAAACAGATAATTAACTACAGTGCTTTGGTTCTAATACTCGCTAAGGCAGATGGAGAGGAATTGTTTTTCAGGTAATGGAGCCCCGGACTTCACAACTAAGAACCCACAAGAAACAAAAGACTTGATAGGCCCAATGCCAAGGCCTGCCGTATGCTTCTGTCATGTAAATAAAGGTCATCGTTCACAAGAAGCTTCTGTGTTTATGGATGGGGGTGCACTACCCCAGGCTTGTGCTGACCAAACATAGGAGGGCCCTAGCAGTGCAGGGTCACCTGGGCACAGCATTTATGAAGATGACTCTCGTCCATTCAAAAATAGTCCTAACGGATCTGATGTCACTGAGGGAGGTGTTTTTATGTAGGTTATTGCTTTTGTATGTTTCACTATTCACAGGCACACCCATGTCTGAAAGTTTGTTCTATTGGCTGCTATTCCTCAAAATACTCTGAATCTGTTAGAACAGCAGCCAAACAGAACTGGTCCGGTGGTTGGTGTTCCACTGAAAACTGAATACTGAATGTGGTTTGGACACTAGCCAGAGCCAAACACATTCATGGCCCAGTAAAAGTATCATTTGCTAAAAAGATAAAAAAAAAAATAATAATAATAGGTTGTATTCTTTATACACAATCTTTGAGATATATGGATATATCTCTACATGTCTCCAATATATCTTTATTACTACCTTAACTTGAGTCTGCTCTTCAGTTTTCATTATACACAGGGCATGTGGTAAGGAATTTCACTGACAAATTGTTAGCAGTGATCATTGACCAAACAGTCCAGTGTAGGAACAGAATCTTTTGCTTGATGAAGACTATAAATATAAAAATATTTAATTTTGTTATGTAATTAGTCATGAAGTAACATGAAGATGTAAACACTAGCTTATATAAATGTTTTTGAAAGATTTGTGTGCATTTGATGTTGTCCATACTGCACATTTGTTTGTTTCTCCTCTGTAATTTTCTTTGTGAGTTTTTCATCAATTGAATTGTTTTGTAAGACCGTTTATGTGAATGGCAACCATGTTTAATTATTAACAAACACTGGCATCCTTATCTTGTGCATTTAAAGGCAATTTCACGAGCTATACTTCATAATACTATGTAGTGTTATTATATATAGTTGATGAGTATGACTGTAAGTATAGGTTTATTAGGTACAAGATGACTTCATTTAAATTCTGGTGTGTTTAAATGTTGCGTGTCTATTTGCCTTCCTCCCTTGTCAATTGTACTTCATTTGCATCTTAATCACTGTATGGTATGAAGATTATAATGTATACCCTTCTTGTATATAAAGTGAAAAATACTCATTTTGCAGGACACCTGAACAATGTAGTTATAATGTTAAAAGTATGATTTATGCTTCATTCCTGTCCACTCCAATCAACATTGTAAGAAATCGAATAAAGAAAGTCAACAATGTATGACAAAGAAAATAACTCACCAAACAAAGGCTCCATGTTACCTTTCCCAGTGAGTGACACTGAGCGCAAATAAAGAATGCCTTCACTTTCAGCGGGCAGGGAGGCAAAGGCAGATGATTCAGCTGGTGCACTGGCTCTTAAGTAAATCAACAGTGACCTCTTTCTTCAACAACTGGAATAACACGAGCGACAGAGAGGGAATATTCACCCAGTTCAGATTCTCTTATTCATTTTCACTGCTACTGTCATGCAACATAAATAATGCAGATCTTGATGCGGTCTTACTGAAGTTCTTCTTTGACTGAGTTCCCATTACACTGAAAGAGAGAACTCAGCTTGCGGGTCGGGGTTTGAAGTTTTACTCAATCAGTGTTAACCAAAGGCACTCATTTGGTATCCGCCATGGGGATATTTCCATGGAGCAGTTTTTGGAGAGGAGCATTGACATGGTGGTGATGTAGTGTTTGTAAACACACCTGGTTTTCACAGATCATTGCCACCTGAAAGGCAATGGGGAAAGTGTTTGGGAACCCTTATACGGTGCTGGCTCATCTTGTCAAGAGAGCAGCTGAACACTGCAAGCAGTGCAGGCTTTGCAAGGGCCTGTGTATCTGTTCTGTTTCATCTGTCCTTAAACTCAGGTGAACAGAATGGAAAGGTGCCGGTAGGTTCTTTTAATAAGAGAGGGACGTACGGGGTAATACCTGTCACAGCAGATGATCAGCATTTGAGGAGCAGAGGAAGCACTCCCACAGTTCAGCTCCAGGGTACAGCAGTCACACCTTCCACCCTGTGTGTGTGTGTGTGTGTGTGTGTGTGTGTGTGTGTGTGTGTGTGTATACAACGGTGATTTCAGAGTGTGGGTGGGGCCATGGAGGCAGGATGGGGGTGGGAGCTGGACTTAATTACTTTTATCTGAAGAAAGTTTCATAGCTGCTTTTAAGTATATGCCGTATCTGGAGCTGCGTGAGAGGTTGTGTGTGCTTTTGAAGGACGTAAGGTGGGTAAAAAAGCCCTGCATGGAATGTCACAACGGGGAAATTCTGCAAGCATATTTAGTTTTGGAAATAATTCTGAATTGTAATTGTTTCTTTTTTTGGTTTCTGGGTAAAATCATATAATTTGAGGAGATCCCATGTTATGCAAATTGAAGAGTCTCCTCAAAGCTCCACTTACGCCTGGAAATGCATGCTACAAACTTCTTATCAGGCAAATGCATATATTTTGGACAGTTGATCATTTTCCAGTGTTTTCATACTTCTGCTCAGAGAGGAAAGATAACAGAGCTCTCGCTGTAAGCCAGAAGGCTTGCAATGTGATCGCATGCACAACGTTAGTTACACATGGCAGGCCTGAGCGTGGAAGCCAAAATGTGTACATTTTAAATCGGACAGCAGCGACAATAAGCTGTCTGGTGTCTGAGTATCCATTCAGTCTTCCGCTTGTACAACTTGATTATACAAACAGGTCATGTGACCTCAGAGAACCGCATTCAGCTCAGTATGCCACAGTAATTCTGCAGCATACAGAAAATATGATAGTGAAATGCAAAATTATCCTTCATTGTTGATCAGAGATTATTGTGTATTGTACTGATTCATGTGGAGTAATCTCATATCAACAGTGAAGCCTATGATAAAAGCGTACCTCACCAAGCCAATGAGCCAAAATGATACAAAGCATCACAATAACTGCTGTGTTCCTGGATTTTTACCTTTCCCTCTGGGTTTATTATGGCATTTTTGCTTTACTGAATAAAAAAGCGAGATATCTATTGTGTGAAGGGCTGTACTGAGCTATTTTTGTGAACTGTTTGGGAAAACCAAATGGTTGGACATGAATTCATTGTTTACCCATGAAAATGCAGTCCCACAGATTCCATTGTTGTTGTCACACTTGTCTTTGCTGACTGCCAGCGTTTCCTAGTCTCCCAGATCAACAATCTGATGATGACGATGATGATGATGGCAAAGGTGGTGCCAGCTGAAAAAATATGTTCCCCTTAGTGAGGATTTTCATCTGAGCTGGTCTCAGTCAGCGTGGGGGGAGCGCCGATTGTTGGATTTGCAGCATTAGGGAGCGTTCCATATTCTTCTCCTTTAATTGTAGCCCGGGGATCGCCAAACAGCCAAAGACTCTAACATGCTGGCGGAAACACCCCTTTAACCCCCCAAACTGGGCATGCTGGGAATTCTCTTTTTCCTGTTGAAAAAAAGATTAGACAAGATCAAATTAATTTTTCCTTCCTCTGCCAACTTTTTTTTGTCTAATTCCAGCTTTCAAATAGCAGCTTTTTGTATACATAATACACAGCTTTGAAATTCCATCAATGGCATTTGACGGAATATAGCCACGACTCATTTATTCGTGTGAAAAGACCACCCCGCCCATTTACACTCCCAATAGTTAAGCTGTTTATGTTCCCATTCAGCAGTTACACAGGCGAGCTAGTGTAAACATAGCAGTATCTTTTTAATTGTGCTGTTTCGAGCCTTGCTCCTCTGTCGAATTAGTACTCCATCTCTGCCAGATTAAGGGCTATCGAAATGTGGTTGTCACCGAATCAGCTTAAACTTTGCTCAGCGCGCATGTGGAAGCGCGATAACAGCCAGCTGCTGTTTGCACAGTAGAGCTTTAGGAATCTTCACTGCCCTGGTCCTCTAGTAGATATGGTCTCTTGTTAGGCAGGGAGTTTTTTGTTTGTTCTGCACGAAGAGAACATGCTCGTAAACATGCTCACAAGCCACTGGCCTTGAACAGACACACTCTAAGACACGTTATAATAATAATAAAAAAAACAACTCACTGACTGACTTTTGACACAGGGCGACTTTACAGTTGCAGAACAAAGTGCTAAAATGGCTGAAATCAAGTGGGGTCGCTGCTTGAGTAAACTGTTAAACATCAATTCTTTCATTCAGATACTTGCTTCCAATCCAAAACAATGTAACTGAAATCGTATCACCTCTATAATTCAGTTAAAATGTTTTGCACGTTGTGATAGAATAAATATGACTGGCCATTACAGTAGGCAAGAGTATGTGTTGTTTTCTTATTAAATCATAAAAAAGGTTTGTGATAAAGCACTGCTTTCCAAATCAGTGATATCAAGAGTGGGAAGATGTAGATATGTGAAAATAAAATATCTTGAATACTTATTCTTCTGGCCTATGACTTTTTTTTACAAACAGCCATAAAGTTCAAATTATGGAAATGGTCCAAATTGATTTACCTTTTTATATTTGGGGTATATGGTTCAACACACCTAAGGTTTGGTAGGTTTGGTACAGACCCCAGTTTTATTTTAGACAAAGTTAGCTCACATGAAGAGCTAACCAACAATTAATTTGCTTCTTAACTGTTCATAACTTTAACCCTCTCACCAGCATACAGCCTAGAAATTATTATATGGCTTGACATTTTTTTATTTATAGTATACATTTTCCCAATTGCAGGCTACATGTTGGAACAGTACTTTCAAATCACTTCACAGATGAGTCTGTCTGTGAGTGAGGCTGGGCTGATTACAGATCCTCCACAGATGAGCCTGTCTGTGAGTGAGGCTGGGCTGATTACAGATCCTCCACAGATGAGCCTGTCTGTGAGTGAGGCTGGGCTGATTACAGATCCTCCACAGATGAGCCTGTCTGTGAGTGAGGCTGGGCTGATTACAGATCCTCCACAGATGAGCCTGCCTGTGAGTGATGCTGGGCTGATTACAGATACCCCACAGATGAGTCTGTCTGTGAGTGAGGCTGGGCTGATTACAGATCCTCCACAGATGAGTCTGTCTGTGAGTGAGGCTGGGCTGATTACAGATACTGTCCACAGATGAGCCTGTCTGTGAGTGAGGCTGTTGCTGTCTCAGGTCCTGTAGGTTTACCAGACTGAGGGAGGGGACAGGAACACTGACAGCAGCCAAATGACCTTGATATTGTAACAATATAACATTACAGCTTGGTTAAGAAGCTAATTCATTACCAGAGTATTTGGGACCATCCACATGCTGGAACAGAATAATAGAATTAAATGGATGAGCCACCCAGCAGATGGTACTTATTAAGAACTAATAGAGAGAGGCATCAGCAAACTGTAAGATTGGGGTCATATTTCATTTTCTTTAATCACACTTTCTGCATCCTGAACGACAGCTACAGAGATAGCTAACTACCTGAGGAAGCACACAAGCAGCAAGTGATGCACAAGATGACAGCTGTGATTCTGTGTACAGCATGACATAGCTATCATATCCATGTAATAAGTGTAAATAGTGATGCACAGCTGTGATTCTGTGTACAGCATGACATAGCTATCATATCTATGTAATAAGTGTAAATAGTGATGCACAGCTGTGATTCTGTGTACAGCATGACATAGCTATCATATCTATGTAATAAGTGTAAATAGTGATGCACAGCTGTGATTCTGTGTACAGCATGACATAGCTATCATATCTATGTAATAAGTGTAAATAGTGACGCACAAGAGGACAGCTGTGATTCTGTGTACAGCATGACATAGCTATCATATCTATGTAATAAGTGAAAATAGTGATGCACAGCTGTGATTCTGTGTACAGCATGACATAGCTATCATATCTATGTAATAAGTGTAAATAGTGACGCACAAGAGGACAGCTGTGATTCTGTGTACAGCATGACATAGCTATCATATCTATGTAATAAGTGTTAATAGTGATACACAGCTGTGATTCTGTGTACAGCATGACATAGCTATCATATCTATGTAATAAGTGTTAATAGTGATGCACAGCTGTGATTCTGTGTACAGCATGACATAGCTATCATATCTATGTAATAAGTGAAAATAGTGATGCACAGCTGTGATTCTGTGTACAGCATGACATAGCTATCATATCTATGTAATAAGTGAAAATAGTGATGCACAGCTGTGATTCTGTGTACAGCATGACATAGCTATCATATCTATTTAATAAGTGTAAATAGTGACGCACAAGAAAACAGCTGTGATTCTGTAAACAGCATGACATAGCTATCATATCTATTTAATAAGTGTAAATAGTGATACACAGCTGTGATTCTGTGTACAGCATGACATAGCTATCATATCTATGTAATAAGTGTAAATAGTGACGCACAAGAGGACAGCTGTGATTCTGTGTACAGCATGACATAGCTATCATATCTATGTAATAAGTGAAAATAGTGATGCACAGCTGTGATTCTGTGTACAGCATGACATAGCTATCATATCTATTTAATAAGTGTAAATAGTGACGCACAAGAGGACAGCTGTGATTCTGTAAACAGCATGACATAGCTATCATATCTATGTAATAAGTGTTAATAGTGATGCACAGCTGTGATTCTGTAAACAGCATGACATAGCTATCATATCTATTTAATAAGTGTAAATAGTGACACACAAGAGTACAGCTGTGATTCTGTGTACAGCATGACATAGCTATCATATCTATTTAATAAGTGTAAATAGTGACGCACAAGAGTACAGTTGTGATTCTGTAAACAGCATGACATAGCTATCATACCTATTTAATAAGTGTAAATAGTGATGCACAAGAGGACAGCTGTGATTCTGTGTACGGCATGACATAGCTATCATATCCATGTAATAAGTGTAAATAGTGATGCACAGCTGTGATTCTGTGTACAGCATGACATAGCTATCATATCCATGTAATAAGTGTAAATAGTGATGCACAAGAGGACAGCTGTGATTCTGTGTACGGCATGACATAGCTATCATATCCATGTAATAAGTGTAAATAGTGATGCACAGCTGTGATTCTGTGTACAGCATGACATAGCTATCATATCCATGTAATAAGTGTAAATAGTGATGCACAGCTGTGATTCTGTGTACAGCATGACATAGCTATCATATCTATGTAATAAGTGTAAATAGTGATACACAGCTGTGATTCTGTGTACAGCATGACATAGCTATCATATCCATGTAATAAGTGTAAATAGTGATACACAGCTGTGATTCTGTGTACAGCATGACATAGCTATATCTATGTAATAAGTGTAAATAGTGATGCACAGCTGTGATTCTGTGTACAGCATGACATAGCTATCATATCTATGTAATAAGTGTAAATAGTGATACACAGCTGTGATTCTGTGTACAGCATGACATAGCTATCATATCCATGTAATAAGTGTAAATAGTGATGCACAGCTGTGATTCTGTGTACAGCATGACATAGCTATCATATCTATGTAATAAGTGTAAATAGTGATACACAGCTGTGATTCTGTGTACAGCATGACATAGCTATCATATCCATGTAATAAGTGTAAATAGTGATGCACAGCTGTGATTCTGTGTACAGCATGACATAGCTATCATATCCATGTAATAAGTGTTAATAGTGATGCACAGCTGTGATTCTGTGTACAGCATGACATAGCTATCATATCTATTTAATAAGTGTAAATAGTGATGCACAAGAGGACAGCTGTGATTCTGTATACAGTATAAGAGTATAGCTATCATATCTATGTAATAAGGAATAATATAAAATGTGTGTATATATACACACACACACACACACACACACACAGAATAATGTGTAGTACATTGCAAAGTAATTCATTATTAAATAATACCTTTCTTTGTGTATTAAATATCTAATAATTTTGAAGCATCATTGGATTGAGCAGTAACTCCACCTTTTATGACATGCAAAGTCATCATTGAAGGGTTTGGTACCCTGTGTGTATTTTTGAAATGTAAAAGAGAGAATATTCTGCATTTACCTAAATAGCACTCCTGCATGCTCAATTAAAGATGAAATATGGAGTTAACCATTTGCTGTACCAGCAGAGGTAACCCCGAGGGAGCAGTGGGGTAGCACAGGTGCCATCACTGAAGCGCTCACCATCCAGACAATCTGCAAAGCCTCTCATTAATATGAAAATGAGGTACATTTTTTCCCTACATACAAAGTTCCAAAGAACCATTATGCATATTTTATGCACCATGTGCTTTTGTGGAATGATCAACTGGAATTTAATTGGTTTGGACATTACCATTTTAAAATTTAAACATTCGCCAAGGAAAAGGGATTGGAATCCAACCACATCAGAATTAATCTTGTTATACTTTGGATATTAACCTATCTGGAATCAAGAGCTGTTGAGACAGACAAGTGGGTGCCTGTCAACTCTAGCATTTGTGTGCTATATAAGTCTGGAACAGAAAGAGGAGGAGGCAGGAAGGGGGAGGGGAAGGGAAGGAAGCTGTCACTTTCATGAATATTATAATGATGGCTGCATATTCCATAGGTTCTGAGTCACATGGCTATGTTTGTGTGTGTTCATTGACATGACATGACCATAAGGGCACACCATTTCACCAAATCACAAGTTCTGGGGAGGGCTGGGAAAAAAATCTAGAACAATGAACAAGCTATTAACCCTTTGTCTCCACACCATTAAATGATCCCGTTTCCACCATATCGGATTCCTGGATGGATTTAATCAGGAGTCTAATTGGCGCAGTGATATTCAAGCTGAAAGAATGTGCAGCTCGCGGACAGCTGCTGTGCGCTGACATAATGAGGTTAGGCTGGGAGGAGGGAGAGAGGCGGTCGCGGAACGGTTAAACACTACTTGTTGACTTCCCTTGAGGAGACAGGTATAAAATAATGAACTGCTCATCAACCTCTCTAGATTTCTTCCCACTGTAGATCAAAAAAGAACAGTCTCACTGTTGATTTGGGATCTGCACTCTCCGTTGTTTGATTTACTCAATAGTAAGAATGTCTTTCTATATGGGAAATGTTTGATCAAAGGGAAATGGAGTCTTCCATTTCATTGGATTACTTACATCTATAAATGTCTTCACGGAATTATTTTAATTTTTCACCTTTTGACCCTAACCAACTGATTTTTTGTGTTTCTGTAGTTGACTGGTATGAGAGTTTAAGAATATATTCCTGAGGATATTGTTTTTTGCAAGTTATTTGTTCATAAAGCAGGCTATTTCCAGAGGGGGTTCAGGTTGAGGACACATCTGTGCCCCACCATGGATTCAAACCAGCAACCTTCAGGTCACATCTTTGGAGTTTCCAAACATTCATAGCTCCAAAGAACACGACAATCTATAAATACGTGAAACAATCAATACTGGCTCCTAATACTACAAGTTTTGTGAACAAGTCAATTCAACTAACAAATTAAATATAAGCAGACATGAGTCTTTTTAAGAGAATGGGCTATTCTGGTTTGTGATGGAAACAACACATTCCTTAGAATATGTCTGACTGTCTCCTATAAAGTGGAAAATACTCAAAGTGTTTGTTGTAAATGTGAATTCAGTTTTGATCTAAATGTCCTTAAATTGACTAAAAATAGCTGAACTGAATGCCAGCCATTGTTTGTAAAACCACTGGACTGTATAGGCACCAGGCTGTATCCTCTTTAAATGTTTACATTGAAAATGTCCACCAAATGATACCGCCAGGAACCCACTCATGCCTCTCTCAATGGGCAGTTATCTAGAGGATCGCATGTCTGCTTTGACCGCAAATGGAACCAAAAAGGCTGCCACCGATGCATATCTAATGTTTTCTTACATGCCTATGCATTTCATATGCCCATGCAAAACAAAGAGGTTCATATTAAATGAGATTCATTAACTCTGAATCAGTAAAGCCTGCACTGATTACGAGCTGCACGTAACATGGACGTTTTGAGAGCTGAAAAGCTGGCAGCAATTTGGTGAAGAGCCTTCAAGCCAAAAGCAAGTGTTGGAATCTTCTCAGTCACCTGGACACTGGACATGTGTTTAAAAGACATGCATTCCCAAACTACAACTCTCCAGCAATATATAGGTCCTGCTGAAGCTGTGCTCCCGCCCTGCAGCTGTGCGCCAACCCACGCTGTGCTCCCGCCCTGCAGCTATGCTCCAACCCAAGCTGTGCTCTTGCCCTGCAGCTATGCTCCAACCCAAGATGTGCTCCCGCCCTGCAGCTGTGCTCCAACCCAAGCTGTGCTCCCGCCCTGCAACGATGCTCCAACCCAAGCTGTGCTCCAACCCTGCAGCTATGCTCCAACCCAAGCTGTGCTCCCGCCCTGCAGCTGTGCTCCAACCCAAGCTGTGCTCCCGCCCTGCAGCTATGCTCCAACCCTGCAGCTGTGCTCCAGCCCTGCAGCTATGCTCCAACCCTGCAGCTATGCTCCAACCCTGCAGCTATGCTCCAGTCCAATCTGTGCTTTGACTGGTGATGGCAGAAACGCAGGTCTGCTCTGGCCAGGCAGCAGCTGGCTCAGTGCCCCCAGGATTGCTGGGTCTATGCTCTTTAGGACGATTGGTTACATTGCTTAGCATTGAATGCAACAACCGACTGTACGCTGACCTCATGATCCTCCAGAAACACAGACAAAAGGCACTCATCTGTGTACTCTCTTAAGAGGGGTGGGGTGGCTGTCACATGAATGGGAGGGAGAAGGATGCCGCAGGAAGCCAACAGATTTGGCTGAGTTTGAGTGAAGAAAAAGGGGGAAAAATAAAGAACAGTCACGCTAGAACAGGTTGTCTTCCATGATTACAATGAGGAGAGATCATTTTGGTTCTCTGTGTAATTACCTGCTTTGCACTGCATGTTTTTAACAACACAGGTTTGGCAAACTGATCATGTTGCTGATAGCTAAGTGTTCTGCTGATAGTGAGCACATATGACTCTCAAATAGTCAGGCAGCGTATTAATTCACCGTTGGGTGTCAAATTAAGCAACGCACTTGCATGATATGGCTCAATGATGAGTGGATTGTGACACAGCAGTCAGTACTCATTGTCCAGACTGTCTGAAACCTGGACCACTTTATTTTTGCAGTGATTTCATCACTTGCCTAAAAGACATATTTTTTTCCTCATGCAGCATGTTTGATATGACATGTTGGCATTTCTGAAGCATGAGATTCCTTTGCAGTTGCAGCCTAAAGGTTGCCAAAGCCTCAGTCTGCAGGCTCCCTGGCCTTGAACAAACAAACATATGCTCGTTCCCTCCTGTCAGGCAGATATTAGCTCTTTTCAATTTGCCAATCCAGTAACAACTTGCATTAATCTGAATTTAAATTTCTTATGAACAGCTCAGTGAATTTGCATGTCTTTGACATACTGCAGTCATTCACTGTATATGTTTGCAGTATCCAGTACTCCCTAAACAAAGGAATATTCCATGAAACGCATGTATAGTTAATAAAGTGTGTGTTCAATAATAAGCAATGGCAACAACAAAATGAACTGTGACCAGCCCAGTGTTGACAGTGTTATAGTGACAGCTATGCATGATGGCATGTGATTGGCTGTTGGCCCAGTAACAGCTTTCGTGGGTGTGTCCCATCTCCTTGTTGAGCAGCAGCCCCCTGACAGTGATCAGCCTGACGTCCAGTGGACAGCCCTGCTGATCTCCACTGTCACAAATTAATGGAGGACATGACTGCAATCTTAAAAACACACTGCAAATCTGGGGAAACATGACTAACAGGTTTTACATTGGTTGGTATACAAATGATCAGGACTAGGTGGTGTATGTGAGATTCCTGGGCTCTCAGTGGTGTAAGTCATGTCTAGATCACTGAGGCCTTAAATAAGGTAGGAGTCTGTTTGGCCTCAAGTTATTCTGGCTTGAAAGCCTCTTTTCTTAACAGGTTTTCCATTTCAGATTGGTTTAGCTGGTCATATACAGCTTGCAGGGTCACCTGGTTGTGTCTAACACATTTAAGAGTGCAGTCCTGGGCCCTCTCTCGACTGTCTAACACATTTAAGAGTGCAGTACTGGGCCCTCTCTCGACTGCCTAACACATTTAAGAGTGCGGTCCTGGGCCCTCTCTACACTGTCTAACACATTTAAGAGTGTGGTACTGGGCCCTCTCTCGACTGCCTAACACATTTAAGAGGGCGGTCCTGGGCCCTGTCTAGACTGTCTAACACATTTAAGTGTGCGGTACTGGGCCCTCTCTAGACTGTCTAACACATTTAAGAGTGCAGTACTGGGCCCTCTCTAGACTGTCTAACACATTTAAGAGTGCGGTCCTGGGCCCTCTCTAGACTGCATAACACATATAAGAGTGCGGTCCTGGGCCCTCTCTACACTGTCTAACACATTTAAGAGTGCGGTCCTGGGCCCTCTCTAGACTGCCTAACACATTTAAGAGTGCGGTCCTGGGCCCTCTCTAGACTGCCTAACACATTTAAGAGTGCGGTCCTGGGCCCTCTCTAGACTGCCTAACACATTTAAGTGTGCGGTACTGGGCCCTCTCTAGACTGTCTAACACATTTAAGAGTGTGGTACTGGGCCCTCTCTACACTGTCTAACACATTTAAGAGTGCGGTCCTGGGCCCTCTCTAGACTGTTTAACAAATTTAAGAGTGCAGTCCTGGGCCCTCTCTAGACTGCCTAACACATTTAAGAGTGTGGTACTGGGCCCTCTCTAGACTGCCTAACACATTTAAGAGTGCGGTACTGGGCCCTCTCTACACTGTCTAACACATTTAAGAGTGCAGTCCTGGGCCCTCTCTAGACTGCCTAACACATTTAAGAGTGTGGTACTGGGCCCTCTCTAGACTGTCTAACACATTTAAGAGTGCGGTCCTGGGCCCTCTCTAGACTGCAGGTAAACACTGAGCCTAAGAGGGATGAAGGATGCTGTCTCTATTAGCAACCAGCTCTTTCCTACTTAACCACCTCTGTTTGATGTCACTCACACTTGTGGCAAACTTGTAGTTTAGTTCCCAAAAATTGCTTGATTAGGCTCCAGTATTCAACTTACTAGCCATAGACTGGACATATTAAATGTTTTTTTCCTGTTCTGGGTGAAAAGGGTTTATCCATGTCCATAATTAATCACATTAATCTCATTCACTAATCTCAAGTCACTTATCTCACATCATGAATGTTTTAAATACAACATTACCTTTCACCAATGATAGAAGTGAACATTAAAATCTGTACGAAAAGTTGGAAGTTTAATGACCCTAAACCGTGTCACTGAAAGTGTCTGGACTCTGAGACAGGTTTACCTTTTTTTAGGAAATTAAACTCCAGGTTGGGGTGTTTGATCTTTGAAAATGTTGGCAGGTTTTTAATGATCCATCAGTTTTGTCAGTCTTTTATCATTTTCTTTTATCCACTCAAAGCTGTTTTCCTAACACTGGGAGCAGCAAGATATTTCAAACTGTTTACAATCTGCCCAATAAATTAGTGTACATTGTTCATATGAGCATTAAAACACAAACTCCACCTTCACAATACATAGAATCAAAGTCAGAGATGGTGACAGACCAGTGACTGCTATGAAAAATGCTTTGTGACTGTAAATAAACTAGCCATGCTATCATAGCCTCTGATGTACCATTCATCTACAGAAAAATGTGAAAGTCAAACTTGCACTGACATGCAGAGCCCTGTCTCTCTGACCTGTGTGAACACATTGATTACTGAGGAATTGATTCATACAGAGGGCCGTGTCATATGAAAGGTTGAGCATTATAGCTCATGAGCGGTCTCTGTCTCTGTCTCTGTCTGGGCAGGATGAATGGTAAACCCAAAGCCAGGCAGTCCTCATTACATCTCATTCTCTTTGAAGTGTTAATGTGGGGAAGCTGAGGAGACACAGGGCTGCTTCTGAGCAAGCTCTATATAAGGATCAAAATGCAACCACGCTGTCCGAATAAACACCCTGTTATCTAAGGAACTTCAGTGCTTGATATCACAGGGACACTAAGATATGCAAATCAGCCCGGATTGAGAGATTAATCATGTCTTTTTTTTTTTGCATGTTTGAAGTTTCAGCAAAATGAATCACAAGCAAAGAACCAAGAAGTAAACCCCAACCCCACCAACCCAAAAAAAAAATGTTTAGCCTCATCTGGAAAGATGGAAGAAATGAGATATAGTTTTTTTTTATTCTGCAAAATGCGTTTGAAGACACAGGTCTCATTTTCAGTAAGATGACAAGTGCATTGATGCTTCTCCTATGTCACTGATTTTGAAAATACGGATGCATTGGGCTTGGTAAAAAAATTCTAATCATAAACCTGGCAGACAAAAATGTAGTGTTTGCCACAGAGATTTGTGTGTGTGTGTGTGTGTGTGTGTGTAGCAATCATAAAATGAATGGTGATTGAGCAGACATGGTCAGGCAGACTCCAAAAGACACGGTCAGGTAGACCACAGGCAAGGCCGCAGCCCACATCTGCTTCTCCTCAAACTCTGGGGGACTTCCATCCAGAACAGATAACATACTCTGCCCATCAGGACATCAACGACAACTCACTGTCACACTACAGTGCCTTCTGAACAGAGAGGGAGAGAGAGAGAGCAGAGAGGTAAAGAAAGGAGAAAAAAACACATTGGAGGGGCATTCAGATAACATCCTTGGGCATGCAAAAATCTATGAGAGAGCTGGTGTGAGGCTGCATAGTGAAGAAACATACACATGCATTCAAACACACACATACACACACATACCTGCATGCACATATTGACACTATACACATAAGGACACTTGCACATCTACTTTCACTTGCAAGCATACATATCCACACACACACGTGAGTATACATACACACACATTCTCCACAGAGACGGATGCACAAACATGCCCCCCTGAACACCCACACACACAAACCAAAACACAGGCATAAATGTAAGTGCACACACGCACGCATGCACGCACGCACGCACGCACACACACACGCAAACACACCAAAGCACATACATACATGAAGACTCATGAGCTCCCACAAATATGAAAACACACACACACACACACACACACACACACACACACACACACACAATCATGTCATCCACAAACAAGGGTGATGTGGAGCCATTCTCTAATCAACAAAGATAAAGAAGGGTATGATGCAGTGGTTCTGTCAGTATCATAATGACAGGAGTGGCCCTGAACACACACACACACACAGAATGCATTACCATTAACAGTGATGCTGTGTCTGGATGAGTGACACAGGGGCTAACCGTACAGGTTACGCTAACAGACATCAAGGCACCAATCAAGGCTGCCAAAAAAGGACCATCTCGCACTGTTTCCGCTCTGACAAGCACCCAAAAAACACTGTCAGTTCTACATGAGGCTATGTGACCTCATGGGCCTCTTCCAGGAGATTCAAAATTAATGTAAATGTACATAAACTGTGGCCCATTCTACTGTGAAGCATTGCCAAAATGAAATATTCAGTGCTGAAAGTTAATATCCAGGAACCAGAGAGTATATATTAAACGGTCTGCCCATGCCAGCTTCTGGAAATTCAGCATATATCTCTGTCTGAACACTTTGCAGACTTTAAGCGGCATATTTCCTACTGCTGAATTATTCAAATTGTGATCATTTAAAAATAATGTAGTCCTTTATCTTCCATGCAGTAAGTGTAGCCAAGAAAAGAAACTAGTACAACTACTTGACATCGGCAGAAGCCTGTGATCAAGTCCCTTTTAGGATTTGACACATACCACAAGCAATTAATCATATATATATGAAAATAGTGAAAAGAGAAATGATAGAAAAAAAGATCATACAAGATCATATTGCTGCTTTCATTTAGGCGATATACCCATAGGTATACTTCAGCCTACATTACAGCAATTCTTTGAAGAAAGGGATAAATTGTCACAGAGTGAACATTCAAACACCACAAACAGGAGGTACTGGTGAGAACAAAACTGTTGTTGATCGTTGCAAAAACCTATCCTGTCCAGGAATCCAAGCAAAAAATGGAAAGAAAAGTGTTTGTTCAATGGTACTGGAATGACTGAAATAAAAAGCAGCCAATATCAACACAGGCATGCAAAAAAACTAAGATGCCAAATCTAATTATATGTCCTGCTCATGTGGTAATGGTTGATTTTAATTTTATGGCATTCTTCATCTGTGTTACAGTATGTAAGAGACATAACACAAATACAATGAAACATGCCCAACTTGCTTTTCCTGCTCAACAGACGTGTATGCTTTAACAAAGTTCATATTACATTTGGTTTAAAAAACCCACTCACTTTTCTTGCAAGCTACCTGGCTGATGGCTATTTACATTCATCATTCAAGTATATGATAGCTTGTCAGATTACAAAAGCTTTGCTTTTTATTTTCTCCCCAACCCAGCGATTAGTCCACTGGAATGACCTGCTCCTGCTGATGCAGGAGGATGCTTTGAAATGTGACTTCAAGTCTCATGATGACCAACCATCCCTTGCTTCTTTTCGCACTGTAGGTGCACCGCCAATAGCATGCTGCCTGTCATCGAAGGATAGTGAAGTCTCGTCGAAGCTATATTCCATTCGGACATTGACAGGTGCCCGACCATGAGTGGCTGCTAGAGAGCAATGAGACATAACTGGCTTCCCCAGCAGGGTTGAGCCAAATGTTGCCTTGACAATGCAAACCCCTTGCCATAGCTATTAAAGGCATAGCTGGGACTACATGCTCTAGTCGCATGGCTGGGTCAACAATCCCCAGTCGCATGGCTGGGACTACAATCTCCAGTTGCATGGCTGGGTCAACAATCCCCAGTCGCATGGCTGGGACTACAATCTCCAGTCGCATGGCTGGGACTACAATCTCCGGTCGCATGGCTGGGACTACAATCTCCAGTCGCATGGCTGGGACTACAATCTCCAGTCGCATGGCTGGGACTACAATCTCCAGTCGCATGGCTGGGACTACAATCCCCAGTCGCATGGCTGGGACTACAATCTCCGGTCGCATGGTTTGGACGACAATCTCCGGTCGCATGGCTGGGACTACAGTCCCCGGTCGCATGGCTGGGACTACAATCTCCAGTCGCATGGCTGGGACTACAATCTCCGGTCGCATGGCTGGGACTACAATCTCCGGTCGCATGGTTTGGACGACAATCTCCGGTCGCATGGCTGGGACTACAATCTCCGGTCGCATGGTTTGGACGATAATCTCCGGTCGCATGTCTGGGACTACAATCTCCGGTCGCATGGCTGGGACTACAGTCCCCGGTCGCATGGCTGGGACTACAGTCCCCGGTCGCATGGCTGGGACTACAATCTCCAGTCGCATGGCTCGGACGACAATCTCCAGTCGCATGGCTGGAACTACAATCTCCAGTCGCATGGCTGGGACTACAATCCCCAGTCGCATGGCTGGGACGATAATCCCCAGTTGCATAGCTCACAACTGCTTCCCAAAAGAGTGGCTTTATTTTGTGAGCCTTCCACAGACCCATGAAAGATTTTTTTACTTTCTTAAAGTAAAATGCTTCTGTCTTTGCCAAATGTATACACAATGACCACTTTAGCAAAAACATGTGAACTAGTCCACTGTTTTCTCCACCCCAGCTGGTCTGTTGAATACATTTGTCTGTTACTGTCTATTGACTGAATGCCAAACTGTTAACAGGAGTGATAAGTCGAAAGGCATCTTTTACCATGCCATTCACACAGGTGAATTTGCGAAGTCATCTCTTTCGTTTGGGGAGCAGTCCTTTGGTTTGAAGTGCTTGGACTCTGCACAGGCCTGAGTCTGTTTGAATAAAATATAATCCCACTCCTGAGAGGAAACTGGAGGAAAGCAAAATGGAGTAGGGCCCTTTGAGTGAAGCCTGGGCTGGACATAAGAATAGTAGCCTACAGGCAGGGTGCTCATTCACAAAAGCTTCCAAGCCCTTCTCTTGGTTTTTCATCTGTCGACACTCACACCACATTAGACCTTGCCCTTCATGTAGCTGTAAGCATTGTGTTGTTTTTGCCAAACATTTTGAGGATGAAAGAGATTTGCCATAAAAAAACCCACATTAATTGTTGGATGTAACAGATGCATTTAAATTACAATACAATAAGCAATAGAAGCAATTAAAAACAATATAATTCAAACAGAAAGCAATCTGCTTACTGCCTAGAATTGGAAAAGTTACAAAAACTATCAGGAGGTGAAAACAAAGCAAATGGGTTTCCATTGTTCCACAAGTGTGGGTAGAAAATGTATTTTGATGTAAAAACAAAGCTTTTAAACAAAATATGATTATCTTTGTTGAAAACCAGCCTTACTGTATTCTAAAGAAAGATTAATCACAACCAACTGCCCAAATTTAACTAATGTCATTGAATAATGTGAATTCAGACAATATGAAAGTTAAAACTGCATTAAAAATCATTACTCAATCTCCATCATTACTCCATCACACACATCCACCACCTCTCCATCATTACTCCATCACACACCTCTACCACCTCTCCATCATTACTCCATCACACACCCACACCACCTCTCCATCATTACTCCATCACACACCTCCACCACCTCTCCATCATTACTCCATCACACACCTCCACCACCTCTCCATCATTACTCCATCACACACCTCCACCACCTCTCCATCATTACTCCATCACACACCTCCACCACCTCTCCATCATTACTCCATCACACACCCCCACCACCTCTCCATCATTACTCCATCACACACCTCCACCACCTCTCCATCATTACTCCATCACACACCCACACCACCTCTCCATCATTACTCCATCACACACCCACACCACCTCTCCATCATTACTCCATCACACACCCACACCACCTCTCCATCATTACTCCATCACACACCTCCACCACCTCTCCATCATTACTCCATCACACACCTCAACCAACTCTCCATCATTACTCCATCACACACCCCACCACCTCTCCATCATTACTCCATCACACACCCACACCACCTCTCCATCATTACTCCATCACACACCCCCACCACCTCTCCATCATTACTCCATCACACACCTCCACCACCTCTCCATCATTACTCCATCACACACCTCCACCACCTCTCCATCATTACTCCATCACACACCCCCACCACCTCTCCATCATTACTCCATCACACACCCCCACCACCTCTCCATCATTACTCCATCACACACCTCCACCACCTCTCCATCATTACTCCATCACACACCCACACCACCTCTCCATCATTACTCCATCACACACCCCCACCACCTCTCCATCATTACTCCATCACACACCTCCACCACCTCTCCATCATTACTCCATCACACACCCCCACCACCTCTCCATCATTACTCCATCACACACCTCCACCACCTCTCCATCATTACTCCATCACACACCTCCACCACCTCTCCATCATTACTCCATCACACACCTCCACCACCTCTCCATCATTACTCCATCACACACCCACACCACCTCTCCATCATTACTCCATCACACACCTCCACCACCTCTCCATCATTACTCCATCACACACCTCCACCACCTCTCCATCATTACTCCATCACACACCTCCACCACCTCTCCATCATTACTCCATCACACACCCACACCACCTCTCCATCATTACTCCATCACACACCCACACCACCTCTCCATCATTACTCCATCACACACCCACACCACCTCTCCATCATTACTCCATCACACACCTCCACCACCTCTCCATCATTACTCCATCACACACCCACACCACCTCTCCATCATTACTCCATCACACACCCACACCACCTCTCCATCATTACTCCATCACACACCCACACCAACTCTCCATCATTACTCCATCACACACCTCCACCACCTCTCCATCATTACTCCATCACACACCTCCACCACCTCTCCATCATTACTCCATCACACACCCACACCACCTCTCCATCATTACTCCATCACACACCCACACCACCTCTCCATCATTACTCCATCACACACCCACACCACCTCTCCATCATTACTCCATCACACACCTCCACCACCTCTCCATCATTACTCCATCACACACCTCAACCACCTCTCCATCATTACTCCATCACACACCCACACCACCTCTCCATCATTACTCCATCACACACCCACACCACCTCTCCATCATTACTCCATCACACACCTCCACCACCTCTCCATCATTACTCCATCACACACCTCCACCACCTCTCCATCATTACTCCATCACACACCCACACCACCTCTCCATCATTACTCCATCACACACCCACACCACCTCTCCATCATTACTCCATCACACACCTCCACCACCTCTCCATCATTACTCCATCACACACCTCCACCACCTCTCCATCATTACTCCATCACACACCTCCACCACCTCTCCATCATTACTCCATCACACACCCACACCACCTCTCCATCATTACTCCATCACACACCCACACCACCTCTCCATCATTACTCCATCACACACCTCCACCACCTCTCCATCATTACTCCATCACACACCTCCACCACCTCTCCATCATTACTCCATCACACACCTCCACCACCTCTCCATCATTACTCCATCACACACCTCCACCACCTCTCCATCATTACTCCATCACACACCTCCACCACCTCTCCATCATTACTCCATCACACACCTCCACCACCTCTCCATCATCACTCCATCACACACCTCCACCACCTCTCCATCATTACTCCATTACACACCCACACCACCTCTCCATCATTACTCCATCACACACCCACACCACCTCTCCATCATTACTCCATCACACACCCACACCACCTCTCCATCATTACTCCATCACACACCTCAGAGGTGCATCATTTCCAACTAAATTTGAAATGCTGGATCAGAATTTCTCAACAAACATACAGAATCTTCTTTGCTGCTTGAGGGCTATGTGGTAAAATAAAAAGCTTACAATCTATTTACACATGAGGTTCAAGAGGAACAGGGACACAAATGTTACCGTGAAGAGTATTTTCTTTATTATTTTTAGAACATGCTTTATAATTGATCCTGTCGTACTACATCAGGTTGTGATAAAGCACAGGCACTTAGAAACATATAACCAGATATACTGAATTGGCTTCCTCAGCAGGACACAGCTATCCTGTGGCTCCAACATCCCAGTGTGTGATTTCAGATTAATAAAACAGGAAATGAATGAATTTTGAATGAAAGCCTCACAGAGGGGAACATTACGGCTCGTTAGGAATTATATTATTGATCATAGGATACCTCTGTGCTTTGGACCCTAACTGTTAAACCCCTTCCTTAAAAATGTTAATTTAGTCTAGGTAAATGGAGTAATGCTCTTCTAATTGAGCATATTTTTGAAGTGATCAGCATCACTCTTGACACTAAAATGAACTCTTTAATATGCATAGCTGTTGTCTCACATGATTAATGTTTGGCAGTGTTCCCATGCAAAAGGTCATAAAGTACAAAGTAACTGGTGATAAGAAAAAGAGCACTGCTCCACAGAAAATTGTTTTATTTGCATTTTCTTCGTGTAAAAACATGTGCATTTGTTGAGTCTACTGATCAACATCTCACAGGATGTTCTGAACAAGAATAAAGGTTTATGTAAATAAAGTAAACCCCGTCAAATCCAAGTAATGTTTTAATAAGCATTAAATGGACATTATTTACATAAAGCAGTGATCCATGAAGGTAACCCTTACAACAAAGGCCAATATTAGTCGCATGAGTGGTATTCATTAGAAGTTAACTACCACTTAAATGGATTCCCCCACTTTCTCAAGTCCATAATATAAGAGATAGGAACAGTTCATCAACAAAGACTGACAGGCTACCCATCGGCGACTTTATTAACGGGTGACTACATTAACACACATTAAAAAACTAAAACAATGGTATGAACCGAACAAAGATATGAACTGGCGTCATATTCACATGTAATGAAATTATCCATCTATTGTGCCTAATGGAAGTCTGTGTTATTTACAGCATCATCTGTGCAACCTATCACCTTTACCATGAATACACAGTATTTACAATATCAGCTAACTGGCCTGGACTCAGTATCCTAACTTACACTGGTGATGAAATGCAATGTTATGGCCACTTGATTAGGTTGAATTCTCAGGTCAATATGAACAGAATGGCATCATATATAGTATAGACCATGTACTCCCTCTCCACAGAGCAGAAATAGGGTATTCATAGATAATTCCATCAAAGGCTCTTCCCAGAAGAGAAATGCTGGAACCAAATAACAAAAAATGTTTTCACAAACCTGTATTTGTGTCACTTTCATAAAACTTCTGCTGGAACGTACAACGCAGGCTGTGGGATTTGGGCGATTACTGGGTGAGAGACAAAGTGGAGATTGAGGATCATCTTGATGGGGGGAAATATAATCTGAACTGCATCGTGGGCCACTGGTCGAATCGTTCCAAAACCTGGGTTGTAATCTCCCAGGAGTCCCTCAGAACAGAGGCGTGACGAGTCTGCGCTTACGGTCTGCAGCTTCCCCCCTTTTTCCCCTGTAAAGGGACAGCATTGCCTGTCTGGCTTGCTTTACATAAATCTCCTGTCCCTTGTCGGAGACATTTTCATTATTATATTTGTACCATTCCCAGATTCCTCTCCGGTGGTTGTGATTAACCTGGGCCATGTTCTCCTCAAAGTGGACCGTGTCCTGGCATCTCCTTTCCCAAAAAATGAGCGAGAGAGAAAGCAGGCTGCCTTCGGCCAAGAGGAAAAACAAAACCAAACTTTACACAAGCAGCTTTGCTCTGTTACCCAATATCCCCTGCTGGAATATCAGTCAGCATGACATTGTGATAAGCTTTTGTGCGATCTGACACCACTGAGAAAATGGATCACTTCCATGTGTTTTTACTAATCTTATCAATCAGATTCTCCGAATTCTTAACTTAAAACCGGGTAAAAATGCAGTCACAATTATTGTTATATTTTTTGCTGTCATATATTTTCATTACTGTTCTACATGTTGATTTTGTAGTGCATTGGACCACAGTGTTAGACGGTCATGGTAGTGTTATCTAATGTTCACGTGTTGTGTATTTGATGCAAATGCCACTTATGTATCAGCCTGTAGGGCTGTAGGCCGTAGCTGGCACAGAAACAATGATATCACGTGTTGGAGCACTGGCATCACAGAATGAGCTGCCAGCAGGCCATTTTACCTGAAGATCAGTCTCACCCACAGCGGCCCTCCCCAAAAGATGCAGAAGAAAGCGGCCTCATGCGTGACTGCTATGGTAACTCACCTTTGCTATTTTGCACACAGCAGATGTAACACCCATCACATAGTGTCTATGCTGTCAGTGGAACACAAAGTCAATGCATTTTCAGCTGATGAATTTGCAGGTATATGTGGCACAAGAGCAACAAAAGGGAAAATTTTGACCAAGTTTACCCTTCTGTTAACCCATCTGGAGTTGTGGTTGCATCTCCTCCGGCCACTTCCATTAACACAAGGGAATATACAAGAGTATGTGCCGTTACTATCAAACACACAGTCACAAATCAGAGAATATATGCCTTTACTATCAAACACACAGTCACAAATCAGAGAATACATGCCTTTACTATCAAACACACAGTCACAAATCAGAGAATATATGCCTTTACTATCAAACACACAGTCACACGTCTGCACCAATACTATGTGCCTTTACTATCACACAGTCACACATCTGCACCAATACTATGTGCCTTTACTATCAATAACACAGTCACACATCTGCACCAATACTATGTGCCTTTACTATCACACAGTCACACATCTGCACCAATACTATGTGCCTTTACTATCAAACACACAGTCACAAATCAGAGAATACATGCCTTTACTATCAAACACACAGTCACACATCTGCACCAATACTATGTGCCTTTACTATCACACACACAGTCACACATCTGCACCAATACTATGTGCCTTTACTATCAAATACACAGTCACACGTCTGCACCAAAACTATGTGCCTTTACTATCACACACACAGCCACACAGCAGAGAATATGTGCTTTTACTATCAAACACAAAGCCACACAGCAGAGAATATGTGCCTTTACTATCAAACACACAGTCACACATCTGCACCAATACTATGTGCCTTGACTATCAATAACACAGTCACACGTCTGCACCAATACTATGTGCCTTTACTATCACACACACAGTCACACGTCTGCACCAATACTATGTGCCTTTACTATCACACACACAGTCACACATCTGCACCAATACTATGTGCCTTGACTATCAATAACACAGTCACACAGCAGAGAATATGTGCCTTTACTATCAAACACACAGTCACACGTCTGCACCAATACTATGTGCCTTTACTATCAAGCACACAGTCACACATCTGCACCAATACTATGTGCCTTTACTATCAATAACACAGTCACACAGCAGAGAATATGTGCCTTTACTATCAAACACACAGTCACAAATCAGAGAATACATGCCTTTACTATCAAACACACAGTCACAAATCAGAGAATACATGCCTTTACTATCAAACACACAGTCACACATCTGCACCAATACTATGTGCCTTTACTATCACACAGTCACACAACTGCACCAATACTATGTGCCTTTACTATCACACACACACAGTCACACATCTGCACCAATACTATGTGCCTTTACTATCAAACACACAGTCACAAATCAGAGAATACATGCCTTTACTATCAAACACACAGTCACACATCTGCACCAATACTATGTGCCTTTACTATCACACACACAGTCACACATCTGCGCCAATACTATGTGCCTTTACTATCACACACACAGTCACACATCTGCACCAATACTATGTGCCTTTACTATCAAACACACAGTCACACATCTGCACCAATACTATGTGCCTTTACTATCACACACACAGTCACACATCTGCGCCAATACTATGTGCCTTTACTATCACACACACAGTCACACATCTGCGCCAATACTATGTGCCTTTACTATGCAATACACAGTCACACATCTGCACCAATACTATATGCCTTTACTATCACACACACAGTCACACATCTGCACCAATACTATGTGCCTTTACTATCACAGTAGTCACACATCTGCACCAATACTATGTGCCTTTACTATCACACACACAGTCACACATCTGCACCAATACTATGTGCCTTTACTATCACAGTCACACATCTGCACCAATACTATGTGCCTTTACTATCAAACACACAGTCACAAATCAGAGAATACATGCCTTTACTATCAAACACACAGTCACATATCTGCACCAATACTATGTGCCTTTACTATCACACACACAGTCACACATCTGCACCAATACTATGTGCCTTTACTATCAAATACACAGTCACACGTCTGCACCAATACTATGTGCCTTTACTATCACACACACAGCCACACAGCAGAGAATATGTGCTTTTACTATCAAACACAAAGCCACACAGCAGAGAATATGTGCCTTTACTATCAAACACACAGTCACACATCTGCACCAATACTATGTGCCTTGACTATCAATAACACAGTCACACGTCTGCACCAATACTATGTGCCTTTACTATCACACACACAGTCACACATCTGCACCAAAACTATGTGCCTTTGCTATCAAATACACAGTCACACATCTGCACCAATACTATGTGCCTTGACTATCAATAACACAGTCACACGTCTGCACCAATACTATGTGCCTTTACTATCACACACACAGTCACACATCTGCACCAAAACTATGTGCCTTTGCTATCAAATACACAGTCACACATCTGCGCCAATACTATGTGCCTTTACTATCACACACACAGTCACACATCTGCACCAATACTATGTGCCTTGACTATCAATAACACAGTCACACGTCTGCACCAATACTATGTGCCTTTACTATCACACACACAGTCACACGTCTGCACCAATACTATGTGCCTTTACTATCACACACACAGTCACACATCTGCACCAATACTATGTGCCTTGACTATCAATAACACAGTCACACAGCAGAGAATATGTGCCTTTACTATCAAACACACAGTCACACGTCTGCACCAATACTATGTACCTTTACTATCAAACACACAGCCACACATCTGCACCAATACTATGTGCCTTTACTATCAATAACACAGTCACACAGCAGAGAATATGTGCCTTTACTATCAAACACACAGTCACACGTCTGCACCAATACTATGTGCCTTTACTATCAAGCACACAGTCACACATCTGCACCAATACTATGTGCCTTTACTATCAATAACACAGTCACACAGCAGAGAATATGTGCCTTTACTATCAAACACACAGTCACAAATCAGAGAATACATGCCTTTACTATCAAACACACAGTCACAAATCAGAGAATACATGCCTTTACTATCAAACACACAGTCACACATCTGCACCAATACTATGTGCCTTTACTATCACACAGTCACACAACTGCACCAATACTATGTGCCTTTACTATCACACACACACAGTCACAGATCTGCACCAATACTATGTGCCTTTACTATCAAACACACAGTCACAAATCAGAGAATACATGCCTTTACTATCAAACACACAGTCACACATCTGCACCAATACTATGTGCCTTTACTATCACACACACAGTCACAAATCTGCGCCAATACTATGTGCCTTTACTATCACACACACAGTCACACATCTGCACCAATACTATGTGCCTTTACTATCAAACACACAGTCACAAATCAGAGAATACATGCCTTTACTATCAAACACACAGTCACACATCTGCACCAATACTATGTGCCTTTACTATCACACACACAGTCACACATCTGCGCCAATACTATGTGCCTTTACTATCACACACACAGTCACACATCTGCGCCAATACTATGTGCATTTACTATGCAATACACAGTCACACATCTGCACCAATACTATATGCCTTTACTATCACACACACAGTCACACATCTGCACCAATACTATGTGCCTTTACTATCACAGTCACACATCTGCACCAATACTATGTGCCTTTACTATCACACACACAGTCACACATCTGCACCAATACTATGTGCCTTTACTATCACAGTCACACATCTGCACCAATACTATATGCCTTTACTATCAAATACACAGTCACACAGCAGAGAATATGTGCCTTTACTATCAAACACACAGTCACACGTCTGCACCAATACTATGTGCCTTTACTATCACACACACAGTCACACATCTGCACCAATACTATGTGCCTTTGCTATCAAATACACAGTCACACATCTGCACCAATACTATGTGCCTTTACTATCACACACACAGTCACACATCTGCACCAATACTATGTGCCTTTGCTATCAAGCACACAGTCACAGATCTGCACCAATACTATGTGCCTTTACTATCAATAACACAGTCACACAGCAGAGAATATGTGCCTTTACTATCAAATACACAGTCACACGTCTGCACCAATACTATGTGCCTTTACTATCACACACACAGTCACACATCTGCACCAATACTATGTGCCTTTACTATCACACACACAGTCACACATCTGCACCAATACTATGTGCCTTTACTATCACACACACAGTCACACGTCTGCACCAATACTATGTGCCTTTACTATCAAGCACACAGTCACACATCTGCACCAATACTATGTGCCTTTACTATCAATAACACAGTCACACGTCTGCACCAATACTATGTGCCTTTACTATCAAGCACACAGTCACACATCTGCACCAATACTATGTGCCTTTACTATCAAATACACAGTCACACGTCTGCACCAATACTATGTGCCTTTACTATCAAGCACACAGTCACACAGCAGAGAATATGTGCCTTTACTATCAAATACACAGTCACACGTCTGCACCAATACTATGTGCCTTTACTATCAAGCACACAGTCACACAGCAGAGAATATGTGCCTTTACTATCAAATACACAGTCACACGTCTGCACCAATACTATGTGCCTTTACTATCAAGCACACAGTCACACAGCAGAGAATATGTGCCTTTACTATCACACACACAGTCACACATCTGCACCAATACTATGTGCCTTGACTATCAATAACACAGTCACACAGCAGAGAATATGTGCCTTTACTATCAAACACACAGTCACACATCTGCACCAATACTATGTGCCTTTACTATCAAATACACAGTCACACGTCTGCACCAATACTATGTGCCTTTACTATCACACACACAGTCACACAGCAGAGAATATGTGCCTTTACTATCAAATACACAGTCTCACATCTGCACCAATACTATGTGCCTTTGCTATCAAACACACAGTCACACAACTGCACCAATAATATGTGCCTTTACGATCAAACACACAGTCACACATCTGCACCAATACTATGTGCCTTGACTATCAATAACACAGTCACACATCTGCACCAATACTATGTGCCTTTACTATCACACACACAGTCACACATCTGCACCAATACTATGTGCCTTGACTATCAATAACACAGTCACACGTCTGCACCAATACTATGTGCCTTTACTATCACACACACAGTCACACGTCTGCACCAATACTATGTGCCTTTACTATCACACACACAGTCACACATCTGCACCAATACTATGTGCCTTGACTATCAATAACACAGTCACACAGAAGAGAATATGTGCCTTGACTATCAAACACACAGTCACACGTCTGCACCAATACTATGTGCCTTTACTATCAAACACACAGTCACACATCTGCACCAATACTATGTGCCTTTACTATCAATAACACAGTCACACAGCAGAGAATATGTGCCTTTACTATCAAACACACAGTCACACGTCTGCACCAATACTATGTGCCTTTACTATCAAGCACACAGTCACACATCTGCACCAATACTATGTGCCTTTACTATCAATAACACAGTCACACAGCAGAGAATATGTGCCTTTACTATCAAACACACAGTCACACATCTGCACCAATACTATGTGCCTTTACTATCACACACACAGTCACACATCTGCACCAATACTATGTGCCTTTACTATCACACACACAGCCACACAGCAGAGAATATGTGCCTTTACTATCAAATACACAGTCTCATAGCAGAGAATATGTGACTTTACTATCAAATACACAGTCTCATAGCAGAGAATATGTGCCTTTACTATCAAATACACAGTCACACGTCTGCACCAATACTATGTGCCTTTACTATCACACACACAGTCACACATCTGCACCAATACTATGTGCCTTTGCTATCAAATACACAGTCACACATCTGCACCAATACTATATGCCTTCACTATCACAGTCACACATCTGCACCAATACTATATGCCTTTACTATCAAATACACAGTCTCATAGCAGAGAATATGTTCCTTTACTATCAAATACACAGTCTCATAGCAGAGAATATGTGCCTTTACTATCACACAGTCACACATCTGCACCAATACTATGTGCTTATGCAGCACCAAGGCCACTGCTCCTTCCCTTAAAAACACTGCTGCATTTTACTAGACCACAAGGAACCCAAATTATCAAGGAGGTTTACTGAAGATCTATTCTTTTTCTTCCCCTTGTCTTGGTGTTTGGTAAACAGTTACATTCCCATATCTTTCCATGAGGTCATCCTCCTTTTACTCCATTGTCTAACTGAAATTCATTAGGAAAAAATAAATACGCGTCTTGAACTGTGCCTCAGGATCTTTCTAAGGAAAGTGTATAACTTAAAAGAAAGATAAACTTAAGGCTCTGAAAGTTCTGCATATTTATCAGCCTCTTCTCCCAGCCTTTGACACTCAGTTATTGTGACACAAGGGCTGGGTTTGTGAGAGGAATCAGAGCTGCAGTTTCACCATTATCCGTGTTGTTTGCTTCTAGATGGCTATTTTGTTTTTCTGCAGAACAGCTTGCAATAAAAAATTGAACAGATGCTAAGTGACTAATGCATTTTCGCAATCTCAGATAAGGCCAATGAAAAATTAACAATAGAAATAATTAATTTTGATTGGTGCCTACAGTAGAAAAAAAACTTGTGTTGTGCTTTATGACTTATTAATGTCCATGCAAATTTCTCTTTCACTTACACCCAAAATAACGCTGCTGCATGTACTATAAATTCTGTAAGACTTTTAACTTATGTTCGAACATGTAGTGATTACAATATGCTCCTCTGAACATTGCAACGCTGAAATTTTAATTGTTTTTATTTTCAATTTCCACCGCGTCATCTAATATGCATATAACCAGAGGTAAACAAGCGTTCCTAGCGATGTTTCATTTTGTAGCTATTAATCCTTACCTACAATGTTCCTTTTGTTTTTACTTTTGACGTTCCACTTTGCAGTGTAACACATAATGCTGTACAAGCTGCTAAACTCCTCCGTCATTTAGGTTATACTTTTCTTTGTTTTCTTCCAGCGCTTATTGCTTGCACATCCAACGCTGTAGGCCACAATGCACTGAATGCCAGCACAGCACTGCTGGCATAAACTAAAGATTGAAGGAACAACATTATGTGATAACCTCCATTATTTTGGTGCTAGATTGGTGTCCCAATAGGATTTCCTGGATATTTTGGTAATACTTTTGAGATCTAATGAACAAATAATTTCAGCTCATTTTCTTCCACTCGTCCAATCATAGCTTCTGATCACCGGGTCAGCTGTTATTTTTTCATATTAATCTTTATCACTTAGTACATAAAGGGGTCAATTGAATCCTACCCTGTTGGTATCCTTTGTACATTGATTCTATGTATATTGTAATATGAGACTGTCTGCTAAGGCGCTACTCTGGTGTTTGTGCTAATGGAGGAGTGATGTACCTTAATTTGCATTGCCAAAGGTAGGGTTTGGAATGCTTAAGAAGCAGGAAACTAAAAAACTATGACAAAACTAAGGTGAACATGAAATGTAATTATCATAAATGTACGCAGTTTTTGCACTTACATTTAAATGATTATAAATGAAGATAATCATTCTTATGAACGTGAAGTGTGACATTAAAGAGTAACTGTAGGTAATTGTGAGCAGGCAGCCCTCATGAACTGTGCCAGAGGCCTTATATGAATAATTAGTGACCTTCCCTTTTCCCTGTATCATGGCCACAGACTTTTAAAAATTAGTTAATATGATATAAAATAAATATGTGCAGATATTTCTGCCATTACAGTTGGGTGGAAATACAAGGACTGAACAGGGTAACTCCATCCTCAAAGCCAAAATCTTAAGAATAAAATCAATTGCAATGTGATATTTTGATTTCATCTTTTTGGCATCCATTTAGAATTATTATGGGTATTAATAACCAGCTCACTGCAAAACTCCCAATTACCACTAATTTAAACCTTGTCCTTCTTCGGTCTGGCCTTGGTTAATGGAGTATCAAATTCCTGGAAGAGCTACTAAACACACCAGCAATTAGAGTGCAGTGGGGGGACTGGAATTCCGATTACATCCAATGCTAATTGAAGACTGTTCCCAGATTTCATGCCCGAAAAAGCACAAATGCTATAAAATATGCTTGTCTGGTACGTTCCAGTGCATGGAAATTGTAAGTTAATTTAGTAACTTTTGGGAAAAAAGGAGGGATGAATACATCTGTGAGAAGAAATCTTTCAGTGGAGAAAATTTGAGTGCCTCTCTGTCGGACCTGAAATTTCATACCCTACATTTTGAATTCTGTCTTCCTACATTACAGTGTCAATCACATACACTTTAAACACCACCTTATTTTCTTCAGGTTAATATCCAGTGCGTTCATTTTCATTGTGAAGATGACACTAAGACTATTAAAATATGCTTTTACAGCAATTGTCTTCAACAGAATTTTAAAGCCCTTCTTGTAAAATGAAAAGCAGCTACAAGTAAAAAAATCTTCAAAGGGTCAAGAATCATAAGCATTGTGAAAACTTCATCTTGATTTGCAGTGCATTAACTTATTTTGTGCCCTAAGTTCTGCTCTAGCTAAATAAAGAAAGTGAGCCGGGTACACTGCATTATCTGTAGTTTTGGTAAGCAGATGGAAAGCAGGCCTCCTCCTCCTGACCACTGAGGCGAGGCACTAACTTGCCATAAAGCACTTAACCTAACTGTCTCTGTGTATCCAGCAGGGGCTTCATTTGAGGAAACCTCCACTTTAAGCCCTCTTGTTATCCTGGAAGCCTGAATGCATCCTGACAACAAATGGATATAAGCAAGTGAATATGTTTCTCTTCACTCTGTGGATATTACTAATACATAGTCTGTTGGTTGCATAGCATAAATACTTTAATATGCTTCCATTTGTAACCAGCACCAAACATTTCTGAACATATGAAATATAAATTGTCATTTGTAATGGTCCTTTGTGTTGGAGCCTGTGGGGACAGTATTGTTCTCCATGAGACAAAGTAAATTGAAATGGTTCCTGTAGGGATTTTACTGGGTACAAAGAAAATACATTTAATCTGACACTGTTGCTCTAATTATCTCCCCTATTATCTTTTATTGAACACCAAATTAGTTATACCCATGGGGTTTTGCATACTGTTCACGGAAGGAGTCCAATCAGGATCAGCGGGGAAATGACCGTGTTAAAAATAGTTGACTGTCTGGTGGAGAGGATGCAAGAATCACAGAAGGCCAAAGATGTTCAAGGAGGATGTCTCAAAGTAGAATTTCACCAAAAACGCCCTGAGGTACAAGCTAGGCATTGCCACAGGAAGTCTCTTAGTCCAACAAATGTATTCAGTTTAGACTGCAAGTGCAGCAGTTTGTATAAACTTGTCCTACATTCCTACACCCACTAAAACCAGAATGTGATTGCTGTTATCTTATGTGAAACATTTCCCCCTTCTTGTTCCAAACGTCGAGCATCATAGTGACTGGGCTGTCTGTGCATGCCTTCAATGGCTTGTTAGATTGCATATTAAATCTTGCCAAATAGACAGGGACATAGAAATCCGAATGTTCTGGAAAAAAGTCTTATAATTTACAGCTCACATAGTTTGTTATATTTAACTATTTAAACAATAAAAATACTCCACACTCTTTCTCTATTATTGGTTTGTACCTAACTATCTTCCCATATATTGTAGTGACATAAAATCACCAAATATAAGCATTTCATGTCACTGATAATATGAGAAATGAAACATACTTTTTTCATGTAAATGTGAGAGATGTTGGTTCCCTCTTTCAATTAAAATGTTCCATTAAATATCAAATATTTTCTTAACATACTTTGTGTTATTTTATTCCACCTCATTGTAAAATTATCAGCATTTGATTCACAGCTAAATCATTTGTAGAATCACATGGGTCACTGTCAATGGGCCCGTATGGGGCGTCAGGACATGGGCCTGTTTTGGTCATCAGGTCGCAGGCCCGTATGGGGCGTCAGGACGCGGGCCCGTTTGGGGCGTCAGGAAGCGGGCCCGTATGGGGCGTCAGGACGCAGGCCCGTATAGGGTGTCAGGATGCAGGCCCGTATAGGGCGTCAGGACGCGGGTCTGTATGGGGCGTCAGGACGCAGGCCCGTATAGGGCGTCGGGACGCGGGTCCATATGGGGCGTCAGGACGCAGGCCCGTATGGGACGTAAGGACGCGGGCCTGTATGGGGCGTCAGGACGCAGGCCTGTATGGGGCGTCAGGACGCAGGCCCGTATAGGGCGTCGGGACGCGGGTCCGTTTGGGGCGTCAGGACGCAGGCCTGTATGGGGCGTCAGGACGTGGGTCCGTTTGGGGCCTCAGGACGCGGGCCCGTTTGGGGCGTCAGGACGCGGGCCCGTATGGGGCGTCAGGACGCGGGCCCGTATGGGGCGTCAGGACACGGGCCCGCATGGGGCATCAGGACGCAGGCCCGTATAGGGCGTCAGGACGCAGGTCCGTATGGGTGTCAGGTCGCAGGCCCGTATGGGGCGTCAGGACGCAGGCCCATATAGGGCGTCGGGACGTGGGTCCGTATGGGGCGTCAGGACGCAGGCCCGTATGGGGCGTCAGGATGCGGGCCCGTATAGGGCGTCAGGAGGTGGGCCCGTTTGGGGCGTCAGGACGTGGGCCAGTATGGGGCATCAGGACGCGGGTCCGTTTGGGGCCTCAGGACGTGGGCCCGTTTGGGGCATCAGGACGCGGGTCTGTTTGGGTTGTCAGGACGCGGGCCCGTATGGGGCGTCAGGATGCAAGCCCCGGGATGCATCTATAAACACACACAGACAGGCAGCGGCAGCATTCATTACTCCAGGTCTCAGGTCAGTGTAGGGGCTTCCCCTCCTTGATAGATGAGGTGCACCATGTCTCGCTATTATCGCAAGCGTCTCCCCTTCACCTCGCTCACAGGAGGTGCTGGCGGATAGCTCAGCCCTCGCTCCGTGGCCACAGCAGGTACGCAGGCACTCAACATGGTTCCTGTCAGGACCCTGTATGCACTCTTTCATCATCTGACACAAAAAAGTCTGATTGAGCAAAGCCAGGAGAGCAGACAACCAGGAATGCTGGGTGACCAGAGGTTATCTCCTGTCCAGACTTCGCCACAATAATGTCTTTTCCTCAGGCGTAGGTGATAATCAAAGCTACTTTGAATTTTTTTTTTAATTTAAGGTAGCAGACCCGATGGATTTTTCTGAGTGATCCCTCAGAATCTGAAAGCCGTGCATGCTCAGGCAGGAAAAACACACTTGATACCGAACAGAGGCTGTGATGTCACTCACATTAGCCCCCCCGATAGCACCCCTGTGCAGAACTTCAAACACCCCCGTCCTCCCTCTACAAAGTCCCCAAACTTTTTACAAACTGGGACATATAAAACCCGCCGCCCCCGTGCCAGGTACTAGCAGAAAGACATGTAGCGGGATTTCTGATGTCCAGAACTTTTAAAGATTAAGATGAGAGCAGGGGCCAGGGGGTCGCAGTCGAGATAGCGCTGCTTTTTTCGATTGAGCGATAATCTCCTTATCCCCAGCGATAAGTTTACATTGGATCTGTCTGCTCAGACCCACGGCTGTCTGTCAAAACACACAAGGGATGGATAGTGTTTCACTTAAACACTTAGTGCCAACTGCCAGGATTAATGTGTCTCAACCTTCTCAGCCCTGATACATCTGCTGTGATGGATATTGCGCTAATGGTTCAAAAGAAGAATTGGGCTAATGCGACGAGCTTCTGCAAAAGGTTAATACATCTTGAAGGGGTAAAGAATGGAGATGGCGATCTCTTCGTAGCTAGTCTGTTTCTATCAGGTTCCATCAATGGAGAGGCAGAGAGGGGAAACTGTGGAGTGGGGAAGTCAGAGACACTCCCAGTAGATCTAACAGAGTTCTACGCCACAGTCAGATACAGCACAGTCCATTGAGCTGTAATTTTATTTGATGAGTTAATCATCTGATGTAATGTTAACACAGGCTGCCCACAGAGAGCATGAGGCCAGTGAACATACACAGCCCAAACTGCACTGAATTCAGTGAAAATACACAGCTCAAACTGCCCTGAATCCAATGAAAATACACAGCCCAAACTGCACTGAATTCAGTGAAAATACACAGCCCAAACTGCACTGAATTCAGTGAAAATACACAGCCCAAACTGCACTGAATTCAGTGCAAATACACAGCCCAAACTGCACTGAATTCAGTGAAAATACACAGCCCAAACTGCACTGAATTCAGTGAAATTACACAGCTCAAACTGCACTGAGTCCAGTGAACATACACAGCCCAAACTGGAAGAGCTCTCTTTTTGTTTCTACACTTCCATCACGCCATTTTTGTTTTAAGCCTGTGCTGCCATTAAAATGCTCTTTCCCTTTGTTAGCACTGACAGAGTGCATGGCACAGGGTTATAATCTCTGTTTGTGTATTCGCTGTGCCATCCTCTTCCCCTGTCTAAACACTGTGTAACATTCTCCTTCCCTGTGTAAACACTATGTAGTATTCTCCCTCCCCGTGCAAACACTGTAATATTCCCTCTCCCTGTGCAAAGACTGTGTTTTATTCTCCCTCTCTGTGTAAACACTGTAATATTCTCTCTCCCTGTGTAATCACTGTGTAATGCTCGCATTTTCCCTGTGTAAACTCTGTGTAATATTCCCCCTCTCTGTGTAAACACTGTGTAATATTCCCCCTCTCTGTGTAAACACTGTGTAATACTCTCCCTCTCTGTGTAAACATTGTAATATTCCCCCTCTCTGTGAAAACACTGTGTAATATTCCCCCTCTCTGTGAAAACACTGTGTAATATTCTCCCTCTCTGTGTAAACACTGTAATATTCCTCTTCTCTGTGTAAACACTGTGTAATATTCCCCCTCTCTGTGTAAACACTGTGTAATATTCCCCTTCTCTGTGTAAACACTGTAATATTCCCCCTCTCTGTGTAAACACTGTAATATTCTCCCTCTCTGTGTAAAAACTGTGTAATATTCTCCCTCTCTGTGTAAACACTGTGTAATATTCTCCCTCTCTGTGTAAACACTGTAATATTCCCCCTCTCTGTTAAAACACTGTGTAATATTCCCCCTCTCTGTGTAAACACTGTGTAATATTCTCCCTCTCTGTGTAAACACTGTGTAATATTCCCCCTCTCTGTGTAAACACTGTGTAATATTCCCCCTCTCTGTTAAAACACTGTGTAATATTCTCCCTCTCTGTGTAAACACTGTGTAATATTCCCCCTCTCTGTGTAAACCCTGTAATATTCTCCCTCTCTGTGTAAACACTGCGTAATATTCCCCCTCTCTCTGTAAACACTGTGTAATATTCCCCCTCTCTGTGTAAACACTGTGTAATATTCTCCCTCTCTGTGTAAACACTGTGTAATATTCCCCCTCTCTGTGTAAACACTGTAATATTCTCCCTCTCTGTGTAAACACTGTGTAATATTCCACCTCTCTGTGTAAACACTGTAATATTCTCCCTCTCTGTGTAAACACTGTAATATTCCCCTTCTCTGTGTAAACACTGTGTAATATTCTCCCTCTCTGTGTAAACACTGTGTAATATTCTCCCTCTCTGTGTAAACACTGTAATATTCCCCCTCTCTGTGTAAACACTGTGTAATACTCTCCCTCTCTGTGTAAACACTGTGTAATATTCTCCCTCTCTGTGTAAACACTGTGTAATATTCCCCATCTCTATGTAAACACTGTAATATTCTCCCTCTCTGTGTAAACACTGTGTAATATTCCCCCTCTCTGTGAAAACACTGTGTAATATTCCCCCTCTCTGTGTAAACACTGTGTAATATTCTCCCTCTCTGTGTAAACCCTGTAATATTCTCCCTCTCTGTGTAAACACTGTAATATTCTCCCTCTCTGTGTAAACACTGTGTAATATTCTCCCTCTCTGTGTAAACACTGTGTAATATTCCCCCTCTCTGTGTAAACACTGTGTAATATTCCCCCTCTCTGTGTAAACACTGTGTAATATTCCCCCTCTCTGTGTAAACACTGTAATATTCTCCCTCTCTGTGTAAACACTGTGTAATATTCCCCCTCTCTGTGTAAACACTGTAATATTCTCCCTCTCTGTGTAAACACTGTAATATTCTCCCTCTCTATGTAAACACTGTAATATTCTCCCTCTCTGTGTAAACACTGTGTAATATTCCCCCTCTCTGTGTAAACACTGTGTAATATTCTCCCTCTCTGTGTAAACACTGTAATATTCTCGCTCTCTATGTAAACAATGTGTAATATTCCCCTTCTCTGTGTAAACACTGTAATATTCCCCCTCTCTGTGTAAACACTGTAATATTCCCCCTCTCTGTGTAAACACTGTGTAATATTCCCCTTCTCTGTGTAAACACTGTAATATTCCCCCTCTCTGTGTAAACACTGTAATATTCCCCCTCTCTGTGTAAACACTGTGTAATATTCCCCCTCTCTGTGTAAACACTGTGTAATATTCTCCCTCTCTGTGTAAACACTGTGTAATATTCCCCCTCTCTGTGTAAACACTGTAATATTCCCCCTCTCTGTGTAAACACTGTGTAATATTCTCCCTCTCTGTGAAAACACTGTGTAATATTCCCCCTCTCTGTGTAAACACTTTAATATTCCCCCTCTCTGTGTAAACACTGTAATATTCCCCCTCTCTGTGTAAACACTGTGTAATATTCCCCCTCTCTGTGTAAACACTGTAATATTCCCCCTCTCTGTGTAAACACTGTAATATTCTCCCTCTCTGTGTAAACACTGTGTAATACTCTCCCTCTCTGTGTAAACACTGTGTAATATTCTCCCTCTCTGTGTAAACACTGTAATATTCCCCCTCTCTGTGTAAACACTGTAATATTCCCCCTCTCTGTGTAAACACTGCGTAATATTCCCCCTCTCTGTGTAAACACTGTGTAATATTCTCCCTCTCTGTGTAAACACTGTAATATTCTCCCTCTCTGTGTAAACACTGTGTAATATTCCCCCTCTCTGTGTAAACACTGTGTAATACTCTCCCTCTCTGTGTAAACACTGTGTAATATTCTCCCTCTCTGTGTAAACACTGTGTAATATTCCCCCTCTCTGTGTAAACACTGTAATATTCTCCCTCTCTGTGTAAACACTGTAATATTCCCCCTCTCTGTGTAAACACTGTGTAATATTCCCCCTCTCTGTGTAAACACTGTAATATTCTCCCTCTCTGTGTAAACACTGTGTAATATTCCCCTTCTCTGTGTAAACACTGTAATATTCCCCCTCTCTGTGTAAACACTGTAATATTCTCCCTCTCTGTGTAAACACTGTAATATTCTCCCTCTCTGTGTAAACACTGTAATATTCCCCCTCTCTGTGTAAACACTGTGTAATATTCCCCCTCTCTGTGTAAACACTGTAATATTCTCCCTCTCTGTGTAAACACTGTGTAATATTCTCCCTCTCTGTGTAAACACTGTGTAATATTCCCCCTCTCTGTGTAAACACTGTAATATTCCCCTTCTCTGTGTAAACACTGTGTAATATTCCCCCTCTCTGTGTAAACACTGTGTAATATTCCCCCTCTCTGTGTAAACACTGTAATATTCCCCCTCTCTGTGTAAACACTGTAATATTCCCCCTCTCTGTGTAAACACTGTAATATTCCTCTTCTCTGTGTAAACACTGTGTAATATTCCCCCTCTCTGTGTAAACACTGTGTAATATTCCCCCTCTCTGTGTAAACACTGTAATATTCTCCTTCTCTGTGTAAACACTGTAATATTCCCCCTCTCTGTGTAAACACTGTAATATTCCCCTTCTCTGTGTAAACCCTGTGTAATATTCCCCCTCTCTGTGTAAACACTGTAATATTCTCCCTCTCTGTGTAAACACTGTGTAATATTCCCCCTCTCTGTGTAAACACTGTGTAATATTCTCCCTCTCTGTGTAAACACTGTAATATTCTCCCTCTCTGTGTAAACACTGTGTAATATTCTCCCTCTCTGTGTAAACACTGTAATATTCCTCTTCTCTGTGTAAAAACTGTGTAATATTCCCCCTCTCTGTGTAAACACTGTGTAATATTCCCCCTCTCTGTGTAAACACTGTGTAATATTCCCCCTCTCTGTGTAAACACTGTAATATTCCCCCTCTCTGTGTCAACACTGTGTAATATTCCCCCTCTCTGTGTAAACACTGTGTAATACTCTCCCTCTCTGTGTAAACACTGTGTAATATTCCCCCTCTCTGTGTAAACACTGTAATATTCCCCTTCTCTGTGTAAACACTGTGAAGTGCACATGGGCCCAATGCAGTGCTGAAATGCAACAGGGGAAAACTGATTCAGATCAAATAAAAATCACTGATTGGGCATGAACTGAATTTTAAGTGTGTATAAAGCATTAGAAAAAAGCCGCACAACAAGGTAATGGTACAACAACAAACATACATAGACATTTTGTATGGTTCTTCATCCCGTAAATGAATCAAACAGCCTCTGCAAATTGTTACATCTTCACTTGCTTTAGTGTTTCTATTTATTTTACATTGTAAGAAGACAATGTCTTCTATTTCCATGGAAACATTACTCTTAAAATTTCTTGTCTTCCATTTGTCTTCCCAATAAGCATAAAAATGGCAACTGTACCTACAGTGATTTCTCGGGCCCAAAATCCGATTTCCCTGGATAAGGCTTGCAGAAGACTGAATTAAACCAATGACATAGTCAAATTTAATTAATGGCTTCCCCTATATGCATCTGCAGGATAATTAACTATTCACAGGTGAAATTAACTGATAGTAGTAGCTGTCCTGAACAAATCGAATGAGTCATGATAGCATCGATGGCACCCCCGCCCCGCCCACCCCCTTTTCCTTTTTCTGCTGGTGTCCTTTGGTTATCAAACCATCAACAAAATTTGTCCACTATCCTCCCTGGAGCAGTGGGAAAACTCTAATTACCCCTCTGGTCTCTATGTCAGGTCATTAATAAAACCTAGTTATCTTACTGCGGAGCTGAGGGAGGTTTCCGCTTATCTTTCTTATCTCGGAAAATATTTGGGGAAATTCTCTCCAAATAATTCACGATGGTTTCCCAGCTTATATTTAAAATGTTGCAACAAGATATTCATTGTATAATGGAAATGTTCCCAGTGTGTGTTCCATCGATAAATGCTGCAGAATTACATGGCTTAGTTTCATAAACATTGATGGATCTCACCAACCTGCGAATGCAGATAAGGGCAAAATCATGGAGAGGTTTAGTTCTGGCAAATGTATATTTAAAGGGCTATAGGTTATGTATGCATTAGTTATTCTTTTGCCACATACATCAATGACAAGTAAAAAAAATGAATAGTCAATAACAATGCAGTAGGCTGGCAAACGTGTTTTGACCGTGCATACATTACTCTGGAGTCTATCTCATATAAATTGTAGGTAATATTGACTTCATTTCCTTTAGTCTAACCCCTCACCCCGAACGCTGCGGGCCTCCAGTGATACAGCATGGAGCACAGAAACACAAGAACAGCAGTACATAATTTCCAGCCTGCATCCATCTTTACAAACCAAAACCCCACAATTCATGGAAGATGCTTGAGAGAACTATGTCTGAACAACACAATGGCTAAAATACAGGTGAATTACATTATGAGAAAGTTATTTTAGAACTGAAGACCTGTGTTCAATCAGCATGGTGTTAAAGTCTTTATGTCTATTATAAATGAATGTGTTGCTTTGTTCTTAAATAATCTCATTGTTATGATCATTGAAGAACAAATTTTGTTACTTATTAAATCAAAGCACTGACACAAATGGATGAGCATCAATGCAATACAGTCACAAAATACAATCAGAACTGGACAAAGGGACAAGTCTTTGCAGTATTATTTGTATTAAAAATGTACCAAGCCAGACGGCAGAAGCTAGTTATTCTAAAGATCGGTCACACAAATCAGCTTTATAAGGCAAAAGAGCTGGCTATAATACAAGCGTACCATGCTTAAAACTGTTACATACTTGTTTCCCTACAGTCTTTTTAATCGAAGTATTACAATTATTTCAACTGTATTTTTATGTCACATTTAGCTGTATGAACCAATTCTGGTCCCGTGGTGCTCAAATTACTGAGATGGATACGCAAAAGATAGTTCATCTGAAGGTTGATTTTGCAAATCCATTTTATGAAGCAAATGATTGGATAGCCAATGCAGAATTTAACATACTTTTCAGTGGTACCAGGTTCTGTGCTTAATCTGCACAGTCACAGTACAGTAACAGTGAATCCGTTTCAAAGGCTGATTTGAGTCAGGCCAGCAGGCCTTCAAGGTCATGCCTGTAGATCTGTCAACAAAACCTCCATTTCCGCTTTTACAAAGTTGCTTCATCATAGCATTTGTAATCTGCATTTGGTGACAGTAAATCAGTGACCAACAAACGGAAGCTAGCAATGAGCAGAGCAGCGAAAGGTTACATTAGAAAACTGGCAAATGACAAGTGACCGTCTCTTATTAGCCGTCCTGCTGAAAGAACATTTCCAAGCGCTTTGAAACAGTAGCGCGCTCAGCTGTGTTCCTAATCAAAGGCCCACATTCAACTAGATACCGAATATAAAAGGTGCTGCTCATTGAAAACATTCTTTCATATGCATTCCTGTGTAATTTAATTCTCAGAGGAACATGACGCGCGTTGAGCTATGGGTTCAAATGGAGCCCTTTCTCTCGTTTCGGCGCGGGAGAGACGGGCACTTCAAGAGCGCCCATCGGCATTTAAAGCTCCTCCGTTTCTTTGTTCTCCCCTGCCCCAGCTGGCTGGGAGGAAATATCTGTTAAGTTACATTGAAAAGATGTTTTATCGGACACAAATCCCACGGAGGGTAAGCGCAGGTGTCCAAAGGTTTATCCCCCCTGGACCTCGCGTGGGACTAAATCTCAACGCTGCAAATCTCACAGGGCTCATGAAATAAAAATGACTTCAAAATAAAAAGTCCAGACGTAATCCCGGAATTTGCTCTGTCTGTTTTTCTGCTTTTTCATACCTGAAATGACAATGGAGGAGACAGAAAGGAAATATTTCGTAATATATCGTTTTTTTACACGCTTATGAAATTACATTGAAAACAGCATTTATAAGTGCATCAGAATCATAGATTTCAGCTATGTGGACTGTTACGTTTCTATTTATTAATTTTCCCATTTTGACCATTACTGAATCATCAATAGTCTACGACCTAATTTAATAGAACTAAAGTCAACTTGATTCTCATGAAGAATTAGTTGCTGGAGACTATGGCAATGTGTTGAGCTGCACAGAAAGCCTTACAGAGTTAAAGTCATTTCTCTTTCCGAACAGCGATATCACCAGAGTTTACTACTATGACATGCACACTTATATTTCTACATATAATGTACATACATCATATGTTATTCCCCCAAACAATAAAAGTGACTGTAGAGCACTATTACTTATGCGTCTTGTAATCCTATCTACAGTTATAAAAAGAAACAAATCCACTGTCATTACAGAGTTAGCGGCTGATTCATATCTCCTGCTTGAGAGATAGGTTCTTGACGGTAGATTAGAGCACACTGCTGGGCTCAGAAATAAAGCAGCGCATATGCATGCAAATGGTGCCGCTCTTTTTTTCTCAGAGTGCCAGTCTTTTTCACAGCCGATTTCCAGGTCATTCTTGACCCAGCATCAGAGCCAGATGCTTTGGCTCTGTCGAGAGCCAGGGCTGTCTGCGCGCCTGAGTGTTGACTCAGTTCAGATTAAGTAATCAATACAGCTAGCCTAATTACTCATCGCCTGACGGGGACTTTCTAATCTATAATCTTTATTATCATTCAACCCTGAAAGTGCCAGTCTGCTGTGTACTCCTGCTGAGGACGCAGGTGGATCTCGCCAAGTGGCCAGTGAATCAACGTGTTTTTACTGGGCTCCAGGCTTGTTGTGTGTATGTTTGACTTAATACATGCTGCTGTGTTACAAATAAAGGTATTTATTGAGGATAAAGCTGTATTTATGGAGGAGCCATTTTTTTTTTCAGATTTTTTCCAGGCCCTCGTGGCAGATACTAATAGCGGCTACCTTTCTCCATCCCTCAAATTCACTTTAAATTAATAAAAAGCTCTCCCTGCTCGTTTTCTTCCCCCCGCTTCCCTTTTCTCATCCTTGAAGTGGCTCCCTCTGTTGCATATTCATTTCATGTTAAATTGATGGATTAAATTATCCAGGGCTCAAAATCAATCCTGAACGTATTCATTAGACTGGACCAAATCCCCTAGTGAGGGAAACAGCACAGAAAATGCATTTAGACACTGATAAGGCCGGCCCCATTATATGTCATTTTAAACAAAGAAGCAAAGAAGTCTTTGGAGACGCCCTATCAGCTATTAAACAGAGACATAGCACGCAGGCGAGATTGATGATTAGCATTTCCGGCCCTGGGAAACAGACTGCCTGCGCAGCCGATAACCAGGAAAAAGGGCCCGCCATTTTTCTCCGGCACACAATTATTCTCCGGGCTTTCCCAAGGCAAATAAATGCCTACCCTGGTCTTGTATCCCTTTGTCTTGTGTCCAGTGTAATCAGTAAGAAGTGGACATCTTTGAATCCCTTATGTCACAGCCTTAAACTTGTAAGCACTACCCAGATACAAGTAAGTGTGACATTTGATTAAAACAGGGAGAACTGAGGAATATATATATAAGGAAGTTTCTTTTAATTGGAGCGGGAAGACTTTGATTTCACTTGAATACTACTGCAGACTATTCTCTGGTGCTCTCCATTTTCTTTTCTATAGCTGGTTTTTAAATACTGTATAAAATTTGGACTGTTCAAAAGTGGTTATTATTCAGTATGAACTTCACAACAAAATTAATTTAATATTTATTCAATTGCATTCATTTTGAAAATATGAAGTAGCGAGAATAAAACAGTAACAGGAAAATAGAGTGAATGATAATTTTGAATGACTTGCCCTTCACATTCCCTGGCAGCAAAGTTTCTACTGTTTTGCATAACTACGCTAAAAGTACATTTAAATCTCAACAGTAAAACTATCATGAATTAATTACTTATGAAGCTTAATGCAGATGTAATTTCACATTTTCATCAAGTGCGAATTTGCAATAGCTGCAGCCACGTACACTCATGTATCTATGCGTGCATGCATTCACACACACACACACACACACACACAACCTCACAAAGCCATGCCACCTTTTAGCCAATTGGCATAAAAAGAGACACACACCTTCACACACACACACACACACACACGCACACGCAGGCACACACACACACACACACACACACACACTTGACCTCCATGGCAGACTTCAGCCTCTGGGGGCGAAAACTGTGGCTGCCAAAGGGTGGGGAAATTTTTGTGGAACAACCGAACGACCGACCGAGCGACCAACCAACCACCTGACAGAGTCGCAGCATGGGATCTCTCCCCCTGTGGTCACATGCTCTCACCCTGTCCCATCAGAATCACAGAATCAATCACCATTTAATGATGCCAAGTAAAAAAAAACCACCTGTCCAAAGTTCCCCTTGGTTCTAAGGACCAAAATGTGTCCTAATTTAGTATATGGATCCCAGTTATTAGTGTGATGTCATTATGATGTCAGCAAAATGCTCAATTTATGGAAAGTTCCCATTACCTTTTTTGAATACTTATTAAGCCTGATTTGTGTACTATAACAACACGTAGAAAAATTACATTTCAACAATACAGTCAATCAATACCAGATCATAAATCTCTTCTGAAATGTTGTGTGAAATAAAGTATGAGCCTCTAACTGACACTTTAAATCAGACCCTTGGATTTAATTCCACTAGTGTACACCAGACACACAGCTCACTCAGTCACTGTGTCTCACTGACCCAAACACCCACTGTTCCAAATATGAATACTGAGATATACGTTTCAGAGTAGAAATAAAATGCCATACCTTATGACTAAATCGATTAGACATTTTATTCAGATGCTCTTTATGACTCATTATGAATTTTATTAGTTGTTATCATCCTCAACAAGTGAGAAAAGCATACTCAAAAGTCAGAATACAAATTATATTAACTATATTATAAAAAATGTACCCAAAGTATAAACACCAATGAAAGCTGAAGAAGTAATTCTAAAGATGACAATAAAACGCTTTCTTAGATTACAACAGATTACAGACAGTGGTTGAAACATGTTGGTGCCAACATTTGACACAACATTTGACTTATCAACAAGACCCCACAGGACAGAGAGCCACAGATCACTATGTGAGATGGCAAAGGCAAAATCACACATGCAGAGTTGCTTGAGGAAGTTCCCCTTGGTTCTAAGGACCAAAATGTGCGGAAGCCATGTTGTAACAAACTTCTGGTAGCTTTGCATTTCCTGGCCTCTGGGTTGCTCCAACATTTGGCGACTACTGACTTTAACAGAGATCTTTTTCCATATAGTGTTTCTTCAACATGTACTTATTTTTGTGTTTACATTTGCCTTTTCCAAATGTACTTGAAGCTTCTGTGGGTCAAACTTTATTTTGCACGTACAGTGATTGACAGAGTTGTTTGAATGCATTCAAAAGAAGCGTTTCAACAAAAAGAATGAAACTGCCCATAACTTGTCACTCGTACAAGAATGCTCACAAACGCTAGTGGTGCTGCCTAAGCTGGGAAATGTGGCTATGTCCCACAACAGTCAGTTACGTCATGTGACAGGAGCTAGACTTTCCTCAGTTACGTCATGTGACAGGAGCTAGACTTTCCTCAGTTACGTCATGTGACAGGAGCTACACTTTCCTCAGTTACGTCATGTGACAGGAGCTACAGTTTCCTCAGTTACGTCATGTGACAGGAGCTACACTTTCCTCAGTTACGTCATGTGACAGGAGCTACACTTTCCTCAGTTACGTCATGTGACAGGAGCTACACTTTCCTCAGTTACGTCATGTGACAGGAGCTACACTTTCCTCAGTTACGTCATGTGACAGGAGCTACACTTTCCTCAGTTACGTCATGTGACAGGAGCTACACTTTCCTCAGTTACGTCATGTGACAGGAGCTACAGTTTCCTCAGTTACGTCATGTGACAGGAGCTACAGTTTCCTCAGTTACGTCATGTGACAGGAGCTACACTTTCCTCCTATTTTTTTGTGATGTGACTGGAGCTACAGTTTCCTCAGTTATGTTATGTCAAAGGGGCAACACATTCAAGGGAATCTCATTTCATTATCAGGGCCCATGGTGACAATTTAATTTGGACATTTTAGTTCTGCAGAGGATTTATGGATACCTATTATGCACCTTGGGTAGCTGCCTTGAACTGGGGTCCAAAGCATCCATAAATACAGTAGGGTTCAAATAAATTCATCCTACAAGTCAAATCTTGTCATTGCAATGAAGAAATGTAGATAATGGCAGTTAGCTGCCGTGTTCAACAATAAACCACAATTATTTTAACAAACATTTTGACAACATGAGTTAAACACACATTATACAGAGTTTAAACTGTGTGTGGAAAATTCAGCTAGCTGGTTAATTAATATGTCTGATGTTGGCTTTCTTGTAGGTAATGTTACTCAGCTATCAATATACTTCTTACTTACTAACAAGGACAAATATAGCTTCCTTGCTAACATTACCTACCCAGTCTCCACATCAGCAAGAAAAATTAAGCCGTTTAAATAGTTAGCAACCTGCAGCTTAACTAACCACAGTTTGCAAGTTACAATTAGCAATCACTTTACTTTCTCAGTTTGCACTCCATGTCCCTCAAAACTATTGCTTCATGTACAACTGCAATACCAATAAATTCCAGTGGACAGCAGCTAGCTGACTGAGCAGCTGTAAGTTTCTAGCTTGCTAGGTGGATAGCTAAAGCAGTGTACAGAACAATATTGAACTTGCTCAAAATACCTTTCCCTTTGTTCTTGCAAAAAGAAAAAATGTCCTTGGTTAACCAATGTTTGTTTATCTCAGGTATGATTGACTGTATCTGAATTAGGCCTGCTTAATTCTATCTGATGGCACTGACACCAAGTCTGGATGATGGATGTTTATTGGCTCATCTTCAGACTTTTTCTGACTGTCTGACTTTGATAATTCCAAATGTGTATTATGGCATCCTAAAACAAGCTTCATGCACAGCAAACATGTTGGGACTGATTGTCCTGTTAGAAGTCGAAATCAAAATTAGCAAGAGAGTGCCAACAATTGACCGACTATGCAAGTTTGAGTTGCCTTGCTATGAACATAAACATGTTCAGGCATGCAAAGATACTTCTTTATGTGCTGACATTCCTCCTAAAATGTCCATTTAAACCAGCTACTAGCTACATCATTTCAGGTAAGGACATAAGATGCCATACTGAAATTGTATCCGACTGATAACAGATATCGATGAGGATTAATGGATCTATGATTGTGATAGATATTATCAGCCAATAACCCCAACCCCCCCCCCCCCCCCCCCCCCAAAAAAAACAGACAAATATGACTTCACTCAAAAGGTACCATGGTGGCACCTAGTATCGAACGCTTAAAACCGTAATGTATTCATTTCAAATGTATTCAAGAAAACGCATTTTCAGTAACAGTTAAAGGTATGTCTTTTAAAAATAAACAAAATAAACTAGGTTATCTACATGAGAGAAATCAAATTCATACAAATAACTGTCTTAATTGATGAGTTTATATGGTGAAGTTATGGCTAACCTAATTTTAATGTAAAAGAAAGACATTGGGTCAGTATTTTAAATACCTTTAAATACTGTGAGATCAGAAATTAAGTAGTCCTGAAATTACAAGCCTGTAATTTATTGTATTTTAGACAAAACAGATTTGGTTAATCTCAACAGAAAGGTCACACAAAATTCACATGTGATGACATAGTTCTGTGAGCCATGGTTAAGTCAGTGCTTCAGAAGTGATGCTTCTGATTAGTCATAATTAAATCATATTAATGAATTAGGTTTTCCCTATTGTCTCAGAAAATTCTTTAGAAACAGGCCATTAAATTTAATCAAAATGTTTCTGAAGATTGCATGTTGTCATTGCATCAATAAATGGTTACCATTTCTATGAGGCAGTACAAAATTGCCATACTTTGTTAACTGGTGCCCTCACATGCAGAAACTTGTGATGGAAGACAAAGGCTCAACACAACATAATCTAGGGTGAGCTTGAACTATGAAATAGAATATATCATTGCCTCTATAGTGTCAACATAATGTCAGTGTTTGAAATTTCAATATGTTTTTCTCCCAAAAACATACATGGTTATTTTTGGTCGAATTTTCACCAATTTTTCACATGGTTTAGGCTATCATATTTCATCAAACAGATAAATTCACAAATTCCAACAATATATAAATCATGACAACGATGAGTCTCTGCTGCTACGAAACCAGACCCCACAATGTCTACAGGCAATTCCTTCTTCACCAGCTTGTTTTACAGTTGTGCTTCAGGTGAGGTACAGGTGAGATCGTCAAAATTTACTGAACTGATCTGGAACCACCTTAATGTACCAGAATCTTGAATTTACACAAATGTCTCGAAATTGTTCCCTGACTACAGAAACAGTTACAGTTCCTGTATGCTAATAAAGACCAAAATGATCTGTCAGGTGAATTTGTTTGAGAGTTTATAAATAAGGATTGGAATTATTTTTGTGTTGATTTCACTGTGCCGACCCCTCCCATCAGAACATTCTGGAATATGATCTATTTGCATAAATCTCTTTCTAAGGGCCCAATCCCCTCACAGTTGACTGCAGACAAGAGACAACTGCTTTGCTTATTACGTGGTGTTAGATTCCCCGTTTTGAACCACTTCTATGCTCTGAAGTCAGAGCTGTGTCAGTCTGGAATGTAACGTTTCTCTGCCTGAGTCTCTCTCACTCTTCCCCTCTGCCATAGAAAACCATAACACAAGAGCTCCCCCAACTGGCAGTTGCCAGAACAGCATGCACAGGGCACATTATCAGTTCCTTCCCAGCTCATATCAGTGTTTTGCTTTGGTAATTACGAGGACGGCAACCATTAGTGCGCTGGAAGTGCAAAATCTGTCATAACATTTTCAATCACAACAGTCCAAAAGAAAACTCAAATGGAAAATTCAACATCAGCATTTGTAAAGATGCATAACCATTCTTGATGAGGTGAAACAAATTCCTTCTGTAATAGTATGGCTGAATTAATTCATACCTCAGAAATGACACATAAGCTAACTTCAGTATTTGCCTTACAAAACTATTCTTAGATTGGAATTTCTGTTACAGTGCGAATGCCATTTATGGCTGTCTGAAAAACTAACAAGATGTGCCGTAAAAGTGTCGTTTCTGAGAACATGCAAGTCTTATCTGTTCCAAAAATACTTGGACAAGTGGTTCAGCGCAGGAAGTTGTAGTAACACTTCAGCAGTATATAACGATGGCCTTTGTTAGGGACACTCTAGATGGGCAGAGGAAAGGAGAGAAGAATTTCATCACTTTGATATCTTAGTCGTCAGCACAGATGCTCTGCGGATTAGACTAAACAGCATCTGCTTGATAGAGCATTCTTTATTCCCTCGCATTCAGCCCCAGAGCAGGTTTCATGTCCTAAGCGGGGCCATTTGTTGCCATGTTGATGGACAAGGAGACTGTAAAGGGCCACTTACAAACGCCCAGAGATCATTAGACATTAAAATATGACCCAGGACATCAGGGCGTGGAGCCTCAACCCTTCATTTCTATCAAAGCGCCCCATTTTGTTTCCTTTGTTTTTTTTTCTTTTCATTCTTTTTGATCCTAGTTGTCAAGCAAGCATTCATTGTAATTATAAGTTTCTTCATCCTTGTCTAACATTGCACAGTCTGTTGACAAATGCTCACACTGGCCTTTGATGTCCAGTTTAATTAGGGTAATGCGGCTTTGACAGACTGATTATGTCGCATTAATTGCGCTTGTAGATGGCTAGCTATTACACTGCCTGAGAAAAGGCTGTTCCTCCCATAGAGCTTCCATCACAAAACTTCTCTAATGTCCTCATCTGTTCACAAGGCATTATGTGCCAGGGCAAAATGACACATGTAGAGACTGGAAATTACAGACCAAACTAAGGAGCTATTCATAGTAAACATAAATGTTTAGTGGTATCCAATTTGCTAAGATAGATCAGCAACAAGATAAATTTATATTGTAACTAATACTTATTTGATTTGTCACATGCATTGTGGACAAAATTGTTGATTATTCAACAAACAGTGGTTTTACAGCCACTTATGCTTTTTTAGTAGTAGACTGCATGACACACAATGTGCATAATATAAAAACAATGAGAGAAAGAGAAAGTGCTTTTAAAGGTCTTATTTTTAGTTTCAGTTGCATACATTTGCCTGCCACTTGAACATATTGTCTCCAATTAGGACATCTGTCATGAATCCATTCATTTTATGTAGTCTCCAAATGTACTCACGGAAGCATTAACTCGAAAGAGTAGACACCCCCCCCCCCCCCCCCCCCCACACACACACCTAAAATAAAAGCGTTGTGTTTGTGGTAGACATTACGATATCCTTTTGATGCGGAGTGGTGAGAAGTTATGGCCAGCAGTGCTTCCACTGTTCACTCACCAGAATGTTCCTGCAGATAACCTCTGAATAACAAATGGCACAGAGGTCAATAGTCCACCTTCTTATCTGGCTTTTCACACTGGAGTAGATCTGTGCGTACTGTCAGCCGACACTCTGCCCTGTCAATACAGTGGAAGTGTTAATCTCTTGTTGGTTTTTTTTTTGCACTTTGTCAGCCATTTGCATTCCTCCCTAATTATCAGGCCGGCCCAAAGTAGAGCTTACATCAACCTCTCACGACCCGCCCCGTCTCTCCAACTCGCTCTCTCTCCATCCATCTTAAAAAAATGTCCCTGCCCTCAGACAGGAAGCTTGTACAATTGGGAGATGTTATCCCGAAGTGTGGGAGGTTGGGGGTGAGAGGGATGGGGGTTGGGGAGAAATACACTGTGGAAAAGTGGAGCCTTTGAAGAGGATCAAAGACCTGTGTAACCCTGAGCCCCCCCCCAGTTACAGCCAGAGCCTCTACAGGAGCTGAAGCCGGGGATCCGGCCGCTCCCACCCCCTTCTCCTCACAGGTGCTGTTGTTAAGTGGACAGGAGCGATCCCTCAGCCTGCCTGTCAGCCATGTTCCAGCCCATCACGGTTTCGATCCACATTCAGCTCTATCTATCTGTGCCAGGACAGCAGGTCTGAGAGCCTCAGGACTAAGAGAAAGCAGAAACATGGCTGCTCTTCTGTCATTCACAAGCTTTGCACCAGTGCCAGGGAGTTGTAGTCAAACTGTTGTGCCAGCCTCAGAATTTTCCAGATTTGTGGCGTGTCCAGGTTGGGAGGTAGGCAGTGCTGGCACGGCAAACTCCTCTTGGGATCTTACATCTTACACGATCAGTCATCCAATTTAGTCTCAGGACAGCGTTACAACACCTTCTCCCCAAAACGATATTGAGAGCTCTGACTGTGACCTTTGACCACAGGCTTTTAGCATCAGAAAAGCACTGTTGAACCTGGATGCAGAGAGAGCGATCGGTGAGCAATTTGGTGAGCAAAATATTGTTTACAAAACAATTTTTTTGGGGCTGTACAAAATTACAAAAAAGGGCTGTTTTGTGGTTTTATCAGGTTGCAAATATGCCAAAATGTCGATATTTTACTAAAACCCAGTTGTGTTCAATAACAAGCTAGCCTAGTGTATCAAATGTATACACATAAAATTCCCAGTGAAAGTACTGTAGTTCTGACACACCCACTGAGTGACAAACGCACAAACTTCCAGACATCGCCAATATGTTGTAATCACTCAATGGAGGCAGGTCAAAGGTGAATTTCAAGGCTCTCTGGGTGAATGTGAAGATTCATACTGGCAGAAATTTCCATGCAGTGCCCTCTGAGAATCTGAACAATATCTAAGCTGCCAAGCCTGTGCCACAACTGTGCTAGAGCAAGAGCAGAGTATCTGACTGTCGATGCCCTAAGACTAGCACTGAACAGTCATGGAAGCCAGGCACAGCAGTGGCCATAAAGATTTTTGACATACTAAGAACCAGTATGGCCAGTACAGACCATAAATCTTGTATATTTCCACACACATACTTGTATGAAATATTTCATTATTAAAATGCAGTCAAACGCATGGAATAAAACTGCATTTGTATTTCAGGTTTGTCTTTCAGTCACAACAAACATCAAGATATGTGTCCTGTTGGCAAACTGGAGCACGGCAACTAATTAAATAAACTGCTCTGTGCCATATAATTGAGCCCAGTAAATAAACTGCTCAGTGCTGTATGTGACTGAGCCCAGTAAATAAACTGCTCAGTGCTGTATGTGACTGAGCCCAGTAAATACGCAGGTCTGAGCTGTATGTGACTGAGCCCAGTAAATAAACTGCTCTGTGCTGTATGTGACTGAGCCCAGTAAATAAACTGCTCAGTGCTGTATGTGACTGAGCACAGTAAATAAACTGCTCAGTGCTGTATGTGACTGAGCCCAGTAAATAAACTGCTCAGTGCTGTATGTGACTGAGCCCAGTAAATACTCAGGTCTGAGCTGTATGTGACTGAGCCCAGTAAATAAACTGCTCTGTGCCATATAATTGAGCCCAGTAAATAAACTGCTCTGTGCTGTATGTGATTGAGCCCAGTAAATAAACTGCTCAGTGCAGTATGTGACTGAGCCCAGTAAATACGCAGGTCTGAGCTGTATGTGACTGAGCCCAGTAAATAAACTGCTCTGTGCTGTATGTGACTGAGCCCAGTAAATAAACTGCTCAGTGCTGTATGTGACTGAACACAGTAAATAAACTGCTCAGTGCTGTATGTGACTTTTATCTGTGAATGGTTAATAGTGCATCCGAAACATAAGCCGCTCTCGGTGTCAAGCACCACACAGGCAATCCTGAAATGAGAAGGTTTCATGGAAGGTCACCGAGGGCTTCAAACAGCATTCAGCCCACCACCACCACCAGCCTTCCAGGAGGCTCTTCAATGAACCATTGACTGCCTTCTATCCCCTCCCTGCACTTCTGACTCAAACATTACTTTTCCCCTTCAATCTACAGGGCTGCAAAAACATATTTGTAGATTTTTTACACAGTTTAAAATTACACAGTACAGGTGTCTGGGGCAGGCCAGTGGTGACAGACAGGCATGTGAAGGACAGCCAAGAACCTGTGTTTGCTTCAAAGATCTCCCTTGTCTTACAACAGCCTGAAGTTTGGCAACATGTGGCTTCAGTTACTAAACTGTTCTCCATCAAGGGCGTCTTTCTCTAGAGCAGTGTGTAGAGGACACAGGCCGAGGACAGTGGGGGGGGTGTTTCAAGAGGGACCGTCTCATTTTCAAAGCAATGAGGTGTGTCCATCACATCAAACAGAGAAAAGGTAGCACCTGCAGCTGAACAAGAGGAAACGGCAACTCCTATAATGTTGTACGCCAACAGGAAGGGTTTGATATAGGGCAGAAATATGAAGATCAGGACTGAAAAGAGTTTGATAAATTTTCTGCTGCTATGAATGAATGGCAAGTCTGATGATAACACATTGTCTTTGTACAAAAAATGCAAACTCACTGTATGTGTACGGGATTCACAAATATTATATAGGCAAAAATATATTTTACTTCAAAGACATACCTCATAAAACCAGACAACTAGGCACAGGAGCATTGGAGCTATGAGCAAAATATGTAAGGTGGAACAAAAGTAAGATATTTACTTTAGGGAGAACAAGTAGAAAATGAGAAATATGACTGTCAGTCTGCAAGATGAATTTCCTGGAGCAAAAGTGCTCATATTTGTGTGTAAATATGTTCTGAACACGGTCAGTACTGATTGACAAGCAGGTCTAGCTGGTAAAACATTCTGCAGTCTGGGAAAACAGCAGCAGGCCTGTCAGTCTTTGTGCATTGAGACCTGAGGGCAACTTATAATGTAAAACCAAAGTCACCACATACAAATCCTCATTCAGTTTTACCGCAAATGGAAAAAGTATTAAAAGACATTGTGATTTGTTTTGTATGTTCACTTTGTTTGGTCATAATAGCTGTAAGTGATGTAAAACCAAGAGTGAGAACCCTGCCTTTAGAAAATATTCCACTAATGTAGTGAACCATCTGATTTCACTAACTGCCTCCTTTTCTTGGCCGAAGAGTTTTGTTCATGAAAACTGCAAATTCCAGTGGTCTGTAATTTCCACTACAAATTACAGATCAATCTCAGAGATGGTCTGTACTTTGCAAATTCCATTGCTGTCCATTTTTTTAATGCTTTACTTCCACCCAGTTTTGAATGTCCAGTTATATTTGTCGCTCCATTGCATCCTGGCAGTGTCCTCCATATATTCAAGAAACCATAAACAATTCTTGAACAGTTTTTGGTTGACTGCTTGATCAATAAAAATTCTACTTAAACACAGGGAACATCAGAAGAACAAAACATCCAGTAATTTTGGAAAATGGACTGCATATCTAAGGAAAAACAGAAAATAAATGAAAATAATAAACTTAAGGAAGTACTTCCCTTTGAATATTTCTCAAACCAGAACTCAAAGCTGGCATGTTCCATATGTAAACTCTTCTGTCACAGTACAGAATCTCCTCTCCACAATCGGGAGAGCATGTTTCATCTTCAACTCAACCAAACAGAGAGAGGACAGTTTTCTCTTGTTCAAGTATATTACATTTTAAATAGTTCTAAAAAAAGATATACAGCCATGATAATAATTTCCAAACACTATCTTTGTCCAAACCCTGCAAACAGAGGGGATTTTGTTTGAATGTCCATAGTGGCTTTGCTGCAATGTAGTCATTGTGCAGTGTGTGTCTAAGGCTAGTTTATTGAAAGTCACCATTTGAAAATAATACCTAGTAGCACTGCTCCTTCTAGATGCTGCCCTTACAAAAACGCTGCTTCATATAAAAATACCAATGTTTCATTCTTTAAAATGTCATATGGATTGATTTTACACCAGCATTAGAATTTTAATCAGTGGTGTAGAACTAGATGTTAGAATGCATTGCCCTCAGGCTATAATGAAATTGGACAAGAAGCGGGAAATTGTGTCTGTACTGGAAACAAGTGTTAGGTGAGTGTTTACTTCATGTCTTTAAATTGCATTTTTCCCTCTTTTAATTTCAGAATTGCTGAGACAGGAAGGGGAAACCTTTTTCCCCAGCTTTTCTTCTTACTATTAGCCTCCTTTCTCAGAATCTTGCCAAATGCAAATGTCATGACCTGATACAGTCCGCCCAGGGGCCGATTTGACATCACCGTCTCAATCTAAATTAAAATAGAAGTGAAGTGGAGCTCTACGCCAAATGACTGCTCTTGACACTTGCAATTACAAAAGCTGCGGTGGAAACATGATTGTGGAACACCCTGGAAAATGAAGTGTGCTCGGAAGTACAGAGTTTTGGAATTATAGATTTATAATTTCACAACTCGATATACCTTCATGTTTTCAGCTCTGATAATTAGAAACATGGTTGTCTAGCTCCAGGGCAAATTTGAAGGTATGAGTTGGGTATCAGACAAGAAAAAAAAAAAAAAACAGAACAAGTTCAACCATTATAAGACCTTCTTTGTCTCACGATATTACATAAATACCTGCCTGAAAATATTTGCTTTTATATGATCTTTGCTACTGAAAACAAGCACAATACACTTCTTAAAACAAATGGTAAGTGTAAGCAGCAATGATATAGCAATATACTCCATAAAGCAAAACACTCTACTGTTCTTTATGATCAGAATTATCATCACCCTTCACCAAATTCTTCCATATAGGATAGTGCTCATTTCTGTTTGCTTATCTATGTTATCTAGGGTGCTAATCTATTCTAGAAAAACACCATACTTTAAATAGGTTACAGAAGGGAGTACATCCAATCCCGCAGTGAAGATCTGTAATATCAGATTTTGTACCGGAATTTGAGACCAAATTACTTCACATTTGGAATTAAGTAAACATGTTCAAGAAAGATACTCAGAGAATCAGCCCGGAGCTTATTTTGTGAATTGTGTGAATGTTATTTGGATCAGTTTTTGTTATGCACTATTCTAATCATGTTTTGGTGTCTGTGCATACTTGCAGTCTTGCAAAGAAAAAGTCATCAGAAATCTGAGTTATACCACAATAGATTTATCTTATACAATTAACTAAAGGGACATTAAATGAATGAATTAAAGGAACAATGAATGAATATTCAGTAGCAATGATCATGTATTCTCAGTCCACAGGAGGGTGGGAAAAGGGCTAAAACAACAATCCAGTAAACATTGTTCCAAAAAAAGACACAAAGGGATACACTTTCTTGACTAAAACCATAAAAAGTACAAAAAGTGTATTATAAAGTTGAGATAAAAGTCATGACATTCTGTAAAAACATTTGACTTTCATTAAATTCTGTGGCCTCTGCTGAACCCCGCCACAGCTCTTCAACGTGTTATTAGGATGAAATTGTTTATTACTAGCTTGTTTCTGAAACATCATTAGCTACCGAGCTAACTATCAGAAAACTCAATCACAGTCACTTCGGCCAGTTCCAAGCTTTGTATTTGCAGAGACTACTGGCTATTGTCTCTGAGTTGGAATACATTTTCTTTTTATTCATTATTTATTTATTCACTCTTTTCTTTCCCCAGAAGACTGATGACTGATGGTGTGTGATCCCCCTCCATCCACACAGATGTGTTCAGGGGGTCAACACGTTGTCCCATAAGTTGCAGGCAACTTGTTTTGCTGTCAGTTTCAGGGAAACCTGTTCACTGGCTCTGTGATGGCCAGAACATCTACTGGCCTAAACTTACGGATTAGTTTGTCCACCTCTATGAGTTCAGAAATGTGGACACTTCCATGGGAGCTCTGATAACTGTCTCTGGCAGTTCTGCAAGCAGCCATCTTTTACAACATCCATGCATTCCTTCAGGATACATTCCATGCCGTTCCAGAAAAAATGGCTTTTGCCACTCTACAGAAGAATTCATACAAAACTTTGAAACTCTGTTCCACTGTTTAAGCAACACCAATGCCTTAGGGTCATTCTCACACCTTGACCAATCAGATCCTTAACCCTCGCTCTTTAGCACTTGCAGTCACTAGAGGGACTGGGCAACCACCACATCACTTATTAGGTTAATTGTGTGTTTCAGGAGGAGAGTGGAGGAACAGTCTCCAGGGATTGTTCATCCAAGTGTGGTGCTCAGCCTCCCTCCCTGTCAAGCCACTGTCTGCAGCAGCATTTCTAAGCAGAAAGTCATTACCTTTAGGGGCACAAGTCATTGCAGACAAATCATCTGTAAAGGGAGGTGGAGGGGTATTGTGGGTAATATGGAGATATACAGCTCCCTAAAGGGAGGCAGAAAGGGCATTGTGGGTAGTATGGAGGTATACAGCTCACTAAAGGGAGGCAGAGGGGCATTGTGGGTAGTATGGAGGTATACAGCTCACTAAAGGGAGGCAGAGGGGCATTGTGGGTAGTATGGCGATATACAGCTCATTAAAGGGAGGCAGAGGGGCATTGTGGGTAGTATGGAGGTATACAGCTCACTAAAGGGAGGCAGAGGGGCATTTTGGGTAGTATGAAGGTACACAGCAATGCACTGCTTATAGTTAGGAAACCTCCACTTTCACTTGGACACAGAACAGGCCAGATGGCCTTTACATCACTACCAAAGGGGTGCACCTTGTCTCTGACACTGACTGGGACTCCACTCACACTCTTTAAATCAAATACTTACTACTGAAGGATTCACCAGCACACAACAGAACCATAACAGAAACAGACCAGCTGAAGCCATGCATACTTAAGACCATCACTTTAGATCTAATGAGCTTTGTTCACTGTCCATTTGCAAGATACATTGATCCACCTCTTTGATTTTATTCCACAGACTGACATGCAACAAAATGCAGGCAGAACCATGGACACTAAGAGTTGTCAGTGATGGGTACATACAGTGATGGAAACAAACAACTGGAGGGTTGGGACCCTCGTGCTTAGTCACCATGGCAACACCAATGCAAGACTGTTTAAGAGTTCTCTGCAGCCTTCCTTTCATAATCTGTTGCCATTTAACTTAATGTGGATGGACTCTGTGGAGCTAACCTGGCCACAGAGCAGACAGACCAGAACTGTCATCATCTCTGGCAATGGGGCGCCAGTGTTTGATGAGCACCTGAACAGAGAAAGCAAAGTCTCTGACTGACTCATTTTCACCATGCAATCTGGTTCATCCACATACTCTATGGGAAGAAAGGCTAATGAACACCCTGGAATTCTGCCAATGTATGAGTTTTCACCCAGTTTCCTCCCTGTCACATGAAGAGCAATGCAATACACCTCTCACTGCACTACCTCACCATGAGTAAGTGGTTTGGAAAGTGTGGAAATGATGAAGTTACACTATGGTGTCACTACCATCCTCAGGTCCACCAAAACAAGGGAAAACCCTCTCAAATGCCAATTATAAGACACTTCAAGAACTCTTTCCTAGAGTATCATACCCTTATCTGCAGTTACATCTCTCAACAAAATCCCAACAGAAGATGGTGTGCAAAACAAATCCACATTTTTAATTACTGGAGAACAGATACGTTCCTGAACCAAAACAGCAAAAGCGGATAAATTTCTCTTATGTAGTGAATGGATCTGAGAAGTAAGAGCATACTGTTGATACACAAGGCTGAAGGGCAGCCTGCACTGAACACAGTGACTGTCACACTGCATATGCCGGTACATCCCTGTTTATAGCCATAGAAGATGCAATGGAGGAGAGTAAAGTCAGCGTTTTTCTGGGACTCATTCTTTGTCTGCCAAGCAAGATCCCTCACCTCTGCTTGCAAACCTTCACTCTTTATTCTAGCGACTGCGCTACTTCAGTGGCACACATTTTCAGCACTGTGTCACTGGGCATACCAATTGCAAAACTTGTCATGGACTGGACTCTACCACTTTAGCACTGATGACTGAATCGGTCACTGACTTCAGTTGGAATAGCAAAAACAAACTAGAGGCGGTGTAACTTTCGATTACCAAAGATGAAAGCTGTAAAAGCACAACTGGAAGTTACAAAGCTAAAATTAA